>CAUYRH010079546.1:0-49667 GCA_963574655.1 Perodicticus potto
ATGGCTTCATGTCAGAATTCTACCAAACCTTTAAAGAGGAACTAGTACCTATATTACTAAACCTCTTCCAAAATATAGAAAAAGTAGGAATACTACCCAATACATTCTATGAAGCAAACATCACCTTGATCCCTAAACCAACAAGAAAAGAAAATTATAGACCAATATCACCAATGAATATTGATGCAAAAATATTCAACAAGATCCTAGCAAACAGAATCCAGCAACACATCAAACAAATGATACACCACGACCAAGTGGGCTTTATCCCAGGATCTCAAGGCTGGTTCAATATATGTAAATCTATAAATGTAATTCAGCACATAAACAAATTAAAAAATAAAGACCATATGATTCTCTCAATTGATGCAGAACAAACTTTTGACAATATCCAGCACATCCCTTCATGATTAGAACACTTAAAAAAATTGGTATAGAAGGGACATTTCTTAAACTGATAGAGGCCAACTCATAGTTAAAAAAATCATACAACATTATTATTTCAAGTCACTAAGTTTGGGGATGATTTGCTATGAAGTAAAGACTTACTGAAGCACCAGGAATAATATAAAATGTTTTTAATTTGTGACATGAATTGAATGTGTCTCTCTCAGATTCATTTGTTGAGGCCTTACTCTCCAGTATATTCGAAAAAGGGGCCTCTATGGAAGTAACTATAGATGGGATCAGAGTCCTTATAAGAGGAACATTAGAGAGCTTCTTCACTGTTCCTGTCTGTACACATGTCCAGAGGAAAGGCCATGTGAGACCCCAAAGAGAAGACAGCCATTTGCAGGCCCGGAAAAGAACCCTCATTCGAAACTGATTATACTATGTTGCAGCCCATATAGCCTATGGCTAGGGGAAGTGAGAGATATAAGAAATACCTGTATAGCTCGATAATGGAACACCTGGGTGGAAAGGGCGTGGAGAGGGAGTTAGCTCTCCTAACAAGCATGAGAGCTGGCGAGATGAGAGCAGTGGTGAACTGGCAGTCTCTACACCTGTGGTGTTGAGAGGCACGAGATCAGCCTTATATTAGGCTGGAGGAGAAGGCAGTCAGGAGCATGCACATTCTAGGAGAGACGCGCTTACCCTGACTGTCTCCTCTCCTGCCTGCAGAACGCCAGCACAGCGTCTCTCTGCTGAAGATCAGCCAGCTCCGCTAAAGACTAAGCTCTATCTTTCTAAGAAGACTGCTTTACTCTCTCTAAGACACTCTCTCTAGCTAAAGTAGACAGTCCTCAGGGACCTAAGAGAAACTGTACCTGAGCAAGGTAACTTAGTGGTCCGAGTCCGGAACCTAGTTAAGCTGGCCGAGACCTGGCCAGTCCCCGGCCCTGCCAAGTGGTGTCAGAAGTGACAAGTGACAAATGGCGTAGTCGGCAGGATTCGGTGAACGCAGACCGAGGGAAATAAGCTTTAGCAAATATGAGAAGAGAAATAGAAATATTTAGAGGGAAAAGAAATATCTAAGAAAGCCAACAACAAGCCTTTCTCATTTGGCTTTTCCTCCTCTTTCCTACGTTTTCTTTTTCCAAATTCTACTACTTCTGTGGGAAAAAAGCTGATAAAAGCCTTTAGCCTCTTCTGGAAAGCTGCTGAATAAAAATAAAAGGCAGGAAAAAAGCTTTTAGATAAGAAGGAAAGAGAAAAGATAGAACTAAGAGATAAGAACCTTTAGCAAACAAGCCTTTAGCCTCAGGGGTGAGAAAAACCTTCTGTAAAACGGCAAGGAGAAAAGTTTGGGAATAGGTTGCTAGAGTTAATTAAGATAGGGAAGAGAACTTCTAACTGCCTTCCCTGTATCTTGCCCACTGCCAGCAGGAAGTAGCTTCTGAGAGACTGACGCCTGAATCCCTTTTTTGGCAGTTAAGAGTTCTGATTAAAAGAAAAGAATTGAGGTAGATGAAGGGGGCTGGGGAAGAACTAGAAGAAGTAAAGTTTTGTAAAACTAAGACTCCAGAGTAAAAAGAAAACAGCTAAAGAGTTCCTGTCCCTTTAAGGCAGCCAAAGGTTCTAAGAATTGAAAATGAAAGATTGTACAAAGTAGAAGGCAGAAAGAAAGCCAGTAGAGAAAAATCGTGGCAAATGAGATACAGCAGTTGAAGTATCAGATGGAACAGCTTAAAGACGAGATTAAGATCATGGCTGCTGATATAAAACAGCTGAGAGATCAGACGAACCTTATAGTTGAAGGAGGTAAATGCTATATTGACAAGACAACTCAAATTGGGCATCTGGAAGATCAGAGGGTAAATCCCCCAGTTAACATCAAATGCCATAAATGTGGGAAGCTAGGCCATGAGAGAAAGGAGTGTTTAAAAGGGAAAAGAACGCTGAATGCTAAAGAAAAGGAACAAAGAGCATGTAAACCTCCAGGTGTATGTCCCAAGTGTAAAAAAGGCTTTCACTGGGCAAACAAATGCCGTTCTCAATTTGATAAAGATGGAACATCTTTATTGTAGGGAAATTATCAGTTGGGCCGGAATCAGGACCCACTGGTAAATGAAAGAAGTTAGAACATTTTCTTTAATATTTTCATTTCAAACTGTTCTCAGAAAAAAAAGTATAATTCAATTCTATGCCATGGGAACAGTCTGACAGCTTGGTTAGAACTGTGGTGCCTCAGCATAAAACTGAGGAAATTAAGCCAGCCCTATGGATGATAATGGAGGATAATGAGATTAAATGTTTGTGGAATATCTGGTTATCCTGTGTGGTGAAGGGGTAACCCACCTCTCATCAGCTTCTGTGTACTATAACTGGGTCCAGCTATGGAGAATTAGAGAGCCTGGACACAGTCCAAAGGGGAAAGGGACACTCTGAAGCAAGTGACTCCTTTGGAAGAATATGAGAAGGAGGTACATGTATACCATGGAATACTAATGTGGAAAGAATGTTGAAACACGGACCAACACCCACTTTTTTTCTTCTGGCTGGGGCTGGGTTTGAACCCACCACCTCTGGTATATGAGGCCGGCGCCCTACTCCATTGAGCCACAGGTGCTGCCCCCAACACCCACTCGTTAGCACTTAGCCCTCACCCTCCACTCTGAGAACATCCAGCACTATACTCTCCCATATCCTTGAAACATCTTTAAAGCTCTTTTGATTGTTTTACTTTGACTACAGATCATTCTTGCTAAAATTCTCTCAAGCATTTTCCCATCTCCAAATAGATATTTCCCAGAATTGAGGTATTTTTACTTTCTGTTTTTTACAATGTTCCCTAAGAATCTCTGACTTCCATGGCTTCCTCTCTCACAGATGTGCTGCTATTTGTCAAATCTTTTTATTAATTATTTGAATCTTTCCTATGTTTATCTAGTCCAAATTCCCACTAGACATTTTCAAGTAGATATTCCATGTGTACCTCAAATAAATATAATTCCATGGGCTCTTCAGATTAAAATCATTACATGGGTACCTCAAATTAATATAACAAATTCATATTTCCCCCTTTCCATGTAAATAATAAAACACAAAGACTCTTCTTTGTCTTTCACATTTTGGTAACTACAACATCATACATATAGCATTTGTAACAGTGAAAAAGAAGAAAAAAGGAA
Source organism: Perodicticus potto (assembly GCA_963574655.1). Taxonomy (NCBI): domain Eukaryota; kingdom Metazoa; phylum Chordata; class Mammalia; order Primates; family Lorisidae; genus Perodicticus; species Perodicticus potto. The sequence continues at coordinate 3,573 of CAUYRH010079546.1, forward strand.
TAGTGAGTGTTTAGCTGATGGAATGAGAACACCACATGGCATGTGTATGCAGCAAGCCATTAAAAAACAGCTGATAACTGCTGAGAAACAGCACCTGTACACAATATCATCAACACTGCACAGTACAGACCTGAGAAACAGCACCTGTACACAAGACCATCAACACTGCACAGTACACACCTGAGACACAGCACCTGTACACAAGACCATCAACACTGCACAGTACAGACCTGAGACACAACACCTGTACACAAGACCATCAACACTGCACAGCACAGACCTGAGACACAGCACCTGTACACAAGACCATCAACACTGCACAGTACACACTTGAGAGATAGCACCTGTACACAAGACCATCAACACTGCACAGTACACACCTGAGACACAGCACCTGTACACAAGACCATCAACAGTGCACAGTACACACCCGAGACACAGCACCTGTAATCAAGAGCATGAACACTGCACAGTACACACCCGAGACCCAGCACCAGTACACAAGACCATCAACACTGCACAGTACACACCTGAGAGACAGCACCTGTACAGAAGACCATCAACACTGTACAGTACACACCTGAGACACAGCACCTGTACACAAGACCCTCAACACTGCACAGTATGGACCTGAGACACAGCACGTGTACACAAGACCATCAACACTGCACAGTACAGACCTGAGACACAGCACCTGTACACAAGACCATCAACACTGCAGAGTACACACCTGAGACACAGCACCTGTAATCAAGAGCATCAACACTGCACAGTACAGACCACTTGTGTTTTCTGCCCCATGAATGCACTCATTTCAGCCTTTATATTTGTGCAAAACTGGCCATACAACTTTGGTCTTTGCCTCTGCCTCTAAAAGCTCAAATCATTAAGAACTGGCTTCCTTATCAGCTCTCATATCTCTGAACTTGTCCATGATCAATAATGTTTTCTTAATGTATCAAGTAGACTGACAGACTTGGTGTCAAGTCAGACTTCTCTGTATCTGAATATTCACTTTCAAATAAGAAGTGTAAAGACCAAACTAACTCCATTTTATTCCTCAGCCTTCATGACGTAGTTACATACGGAAAGTGTTAAGTAACTCACTCCGTCCCCCGTCCTCGTCCTCATCTGCCCCGAGTGATAGCAGCTCCTTTCCAGACCAGCCAAGGACAAGTATTACTCAGTCCCCTAGACCTCTATCAGCTCACCCCACACCCCCTCCCTTTTTCCTTTCTGTACCCTTAAAAATCCCCTCCGTTTTGAAGCCGTGGGCTTCTCCGTTTTCCTGCTGCGCCAGGTGTGAGAGGCCCCCAAGCCCGGGCTTGTAAATAAACCTCTTCCTTTTGCATTGGATTTAGTCTCTCAGTGATTTATGTGGGGGATCCCTTGAGCTGGGCACAACACAAGCTTCCTAAATACGGCTCTAAATCTGACTTGGAATAAAAAAAAAATCTCTAAATAAATACTCAAAACACAGAAATTTTATTAGTTCAACTACATGGAGATTTTTATAATTACAAAAATAAAATGCAATAATAATTGATGTACTGTGAAAGCTGTTTAAGTATAAAAATGATAATTGAAAGCTTACATAAATGTGAAACAGAGTGTTAAAATACAAATATTAAGAAAGTACGTGTCACTAGAAAACTTTAGGAAGAATATTATTTTATCTTTCAACAAATATTCATAAAAATTTCAATAGTAAAGTCAGAAAACAAAGTAGAGATTAGATCATATTAAGTTCTAATATTAAGATCATATTAATTTGAGAGAATTGTTTGGTATACTAAAGTGATTAAAAAGTAAAAGTGAACCCAGAGTTGTGTCAGGACTGTCTGGGAAAATAACATTGGGGTCTATTTTCTTTGAGTACTATTTCCTTAGAAACAATGTAGTTAAGATAACTGTACAATATTTATCTGCCTAATTTGCTATAAAACTCCTAATTGTTGGCTCGGCACCTGTAGCTCAGTGGCAAGGGTGCCAGCCACCTACACTGCAACTGGCGGGTTCGAACACAGGGGCCTGCCAAACAACAATGACAACTACAACCAAAAATAGCCGGACATTGCAGCGGTCACCTGTAGTCCCAGCTACTTGAGAGGCTGAGGCAAGAGAATCGCTTAAGCCCAAGAGTTGGAGGTTACTGTGAGCTGTGATGCCACGGCACTCTATCCAGGGTGACATAGTGAGACTCTGTCTCAAAAAAAAAGCAAAAAAAACAAAAACAAAAAATCCCCTCCTAATTGTTGAGTTTCACGTAACCTGGGGACAGTGTATTTGTAGGCAAACCCCGGACCCATGTAACTAAAATGAAATACAAGACAGATGGAAAACTAAAGGTTATGGTTCTTGAGTACCAAGGTGACTTTCACATCCTTCACTCTTATCAGTGGCAGTCATACACAGCCCAGGAGCAAAATAAAGCTATGTACATGGGTGGCAGTTGGGCCTCCCCATAAGATGAAGATGCCAACCATTCTGTATTTCTTATCTCAAATCCTAAGTCTCTAAGGTTGTATCGTTTCTGTGTTAGCCTATTCCCGTCATTAGGGGATTCATTCAAGCTGTGCTAAATCAGATTCCCCCAGGAAGCTGAAGGATACTGACTGATACAGAAGTTGTAGAAACCACGTTCTGTTAATATCAGAACTTTAATGAGAAGGCTCTTGAATGCCTATTGGTAACACCCGGCTATTTTTTGTTGCAGTTTGGCCAGGGAAAGGTTTGAACCTGCCAAAAGTAAACCTTTTCCTATATTCTGTGACTTTGTATTCTTTTAATGATCTTTTAATTCATTTAACCTTTTTTGCTTAAGCATTGTAAAAATTTTAGAGTTTTTACATATACAGGTAGTCCCTGGGTTACGAATGAACTGATTATGGCATTCCATACTTACGAATAGGCTCCCAGGGTTAATTCAAAATTAAATACTTAAATTAACAACTGAGGAACCAGTTTCTTCTGTGCACGTAAACAAACCTGCATGGTATAAGTGATTCATTAGCGCATCTTTATCCTAGAAGCTAGTCTCATAGATAGAGACGCAGCTGATAGAAACACGAAACCACAAAAGAATCAGAACATCCACAGACAAGAAAGTTTCTGACAGAAGAACTAGCCGAAACCTTCTGTCCCACTGAAACAGGATTCGCTAAGCTTAAGGAGCAAGAGCCAAACATTGAGGGGTTTACTGTTCAGCAGGTTGCTAAAAGGCCATTTATGATGAAAAATAGAAAACGGCAGTGCAAAAAACCCTAAGTAGCTTTTTAAAGAAACCAAATTCATAGTAAGCTCCACTCCTCCAGCAACAGAAACAAATCTGGTTCTGGAGAACGCATATATAATTATTATATGTTATTGGTGGGAGTAGGGAAAAATAATTATTTCAGGTCAGGTAAAGAGCATGGAGGGAAATGAATGACTAGAGTATAAGCATGTGTTCGAATCTAAGGGACAGGTAGGTAGGACTTTACACTCTCTCCATGTACTAAATGATTATGTAACACTGTGTATAAAAAAGGGAAAAGAACCCTAGACAGTACGTTTAGCGAGTATAGACGAAGAGAAATTAAGATCTTATTTGTTCCGGAAACATTTGTAGTTATTTTTATAAATGTATAGATGGTCCCTGTTATGATAGTTCAACTTAAGATTTTTGACTTTAGGATGGTGCAAAAGCAATATGTGTTCAGCCGAAACCATACTTCTAGTACCCACACACCCATTCTGGTTCCCACTTTCAGTATCTCATTCAATAAATTACATGAGACGGTCAACACTTTATTTCAAAATAGGCTCTGTGTAAGAGATTTTGCCCAATTGTAAGATAAGGTTAAGTTTTCTGAGCATGTTTAAGGTAGGTTTGGCTCAGCTATTGATGTTTGCTAGGTTAAGTACCTCAAACGTGTTTTTGATTTATATTTTCAATTTATCATAGGTTTATTGAAATGTAACTCCATCATAAATCAAGGAACATCTGTATGCTCAAAAGACTATAAGAATTTCTCATATGCTGCCTACATATTGAACCTCATGTTACTGTTAATGACTCCATGCTTCCGGAACAGTGCACGTTACTCCCCAGCAATTCATGCCTGAGGGGCAGCTGCGGTACATAGTGAAGGGGACCATCTCCTCACTCGAATTCAGTTTAAATTCTAGTCTAGTTCTGTTTCTTACTGGCTCCATGGACTTAGGCAAGTTAACTCTCTCTGCCTCAGTTTCTTCATTTGTTAAAGGGGAAAAATAATAGATCTTACCTCTTAAGAGTCCACAAAAATTAAGTTCTTGAATACAAAATACTTAGAACAGTTTTAGAAACACAGTAAGATATCAATAAAACAGACCCTAGAACATACATTTATATTGTTCATGGATAACACTTTTATATATCTCAATAATTTGAAACTCTGTATTTTTCCCAATTTTTATAATTTCAATCATGAGTAAAATAATATAAAACATTAAATATTTGTCTTTTATAAGCTAATATGCAAAAATAAATTATATATATGTATCTGGTATTTTATAAAATGTTAAATTTCATGGCATATTTGGTTGCATAAATTGACATTTCATATCATTTTACTAAATTTAGTACATAGATGAAGATAAAACTATTTGACTAATTCAAAATTTATTTAAGGTAAAACTGGAATGTGTTGTGTTAAATGACATAAAATTTTTAAAAAGCCTATAGTATCTATAGCATTAAACAACAACTTAACAACTTAATGTTATTCCTTCAGGCTCAGTAGCCACATTTAATTTTTTAAAGGTAGAACGTTTTTTCCATTACCTGAGAACTGATCATGCGCTGAGATGAGCGAGCAATGTTGGCAGGCAGACCAAAGAAACTGGGTTTGTCATCTTCAGGAAGCTTTTCAATGACAGCACGATAGTCCTAAATATAAAGAAGTGAAAAACAGTTTGTTACTAAAAATTAAATTTATAACTACTTATAACAGAAAATAAGGGATATTGTGAAGTATTTAATTATTATTCATATTTTATATTTTCTAGGTAAATCTTTTTTCATATTAACTCAGTTGTCTACGGGGAATATTCTATCATTAATACTTCTTCATAGTTTAATTATTTGATGCTATATTTTTTTATCCTAACTTCCAACATATAAAGGGACACTGAATTGTTTTATAGCCATTTGATTACAATGTGATGACAATGTGTAAGACATTATATTAGATGTTCTTCGGAAAGCTCTTTAAAATTTTTTCCCTATAACACATCAAAGACCAATACACAGAGTATAGTTCTACTATGTTAAGATAAATATTCCAGAAATCTGTTTTCATTTTTAATTTAGAGAAACCTTATAACTTACAGACATACCCTGGTATATAAGCATTGCTTTGTAAATTACTTTACTACAAAGCAATTCCACAGTCTTCAATTTGCTGATGAAGTTTGATAAAATGCGTTGATAATCCCATCATTTCATCCTAAGAATTATGCTAAGAATTGCATAAACCGACTTGTTAAACATTCATCTAAATAGTTATGTACTCATCATTTTAGATGAAAACAAAAAATAGATCAAAAAGATTTATTCAGTTTGAGCCAAAGATGGGAATTAGTTTGTTTGTTTTCATGAAGGGACAAGTTATTTTAAGGCAGTTATTATATATCCATCTAAATGTGTTTGCTGAAGTAAGGGTGGGAAGACTTATCCCCTGACTTCCCATAATCCTTTCTCATTCTTGGAATCTTCCCCTAAAGTATCTCCAAGGAGATGGTTGGATTCTAACAAGCCCAGGACCTGTAAATATGTCAAATTTTGGAAAGTCACGCTGCCCTTTGCAATTCTTTTTCTCCTTTAACTCAACATGTGTAAACTACTTCGAAGTATTCAACCACAAGTTATACAGGTAAAATGTATATGAACATGTGCATATTTTCTCATCATCCTGGGAAACGTGGCAACCTCATTGTGACTCAATTCAATAAAAAGCTAAACAGTGTTTCTTATAAATCACCCTATAAATTTAAAATTATTGCCCTTTGTAAAGTTGTATAGTTTGTTCATTTCAAAATAGCTGCTAAGAAATCTCATCCTGATTGCTAGAGCCTTCTGTCCACATAGAACTACATACAGGTATGTTAACTAAATAATCAGCAGCTACAGGGCGGCGCCTGTGGCTCAAGGAATAGGGCACTGGCCCCATATACCGGGGTAGGGTGGGGTGGGTTCAAGCCTGGCCCTGGCCAAAATTGCAAAAACAAAAAAAATTATTAGCAGCTACATATTCAGACTGATTTAACCTTACTTGAACAAAAAGAATATATGCTATATGACACTATTTATATAAATGATACAAAAACTGGCAAAACTAAAGTAATATATATATAATATTCATTTTTAGGCTTTTAGCTTTTGACAATTACATTACTGAAATGAAGGAACATTGTCGAAAATATTTGGATGAAAGAAAACAGCACAAAACAGACCTATATAATTAATTGAACATACAAATACTTGCAATTAATAAAGAAATGTATAATTATACTTTGCAATAAAAACATTATGTGGGCATATATACTAACGTAGGTTTATGGCAAAATAAACTAGAATTGAAACCTTGGGGCCCTATTTAATACCATTTTCTGGAAAAGTTGACTTATCCTGGAAGGTTTTTATGTGATGACTCAAGGAAAAAGCTATAGCTAGGTAAGATACCCGTAAACAAAGACATTGCTGTGAAAGACAGATACAGTAACTACCTTTTGTGTATTTAGACCTGCTTTAAATTTGTGAGCCAGAAATAGAGGAGAGATATTTATTAAATAAAATTATGCCTACTAGGTAGTAGCATGTTCTCCCATTCCAGGTCCTTACTATAGTCCCACTTTCTTCAAATTTTCCTTGGCTACCCCCATGCTAGTCCATTACCATTATAATGAATCCATCTTCAGTAAGTAGCCAACAGTTTATAGGACACCTGACTTGAGTTTGGAGAATCAGGCCGTGGACTGGCAATAACAAATAATGTAAACTGAGAATGATTACTTGTGCATTTGAAAAGAAATAACATATTTAACCATGTAAGAAATGATTCAAATATCTATCTGGTAATAGACTGAAAATGATTAATGGCCTGGGGCCCACAGCCCAGTGGTTAGGGCGCCAGTCACAAGCACAGGGGGTGGTGGGTTAGAGCCTGGCCTGGTCTGCTAAACAACAATGACAACAACAACAAAATAGCCAGACGTTGTGGTGGGTGCCTGTAGTCCCAGCTACTTGGGAGGCTGAGGCAAAAGAATTGCTTGAGCCATCAAGAGTTTGAGTTTGCTGTGAGCTGTGATGCCACAGCACTCGACTGAGGGTGACATAGTGAGACTCTCAAAAAAAAGAAAAGAAAAGAAAATGAATAATTTTACTCACCAAAATACTACAGGATTGTGGTAGAGATATGGAATGTGGAAAAATGTTTTTCTTGTTCCTTTGGTTTAATACATCGATTACTGAAGAATTAAAAAACTGTTTCAGGTATGACTGAAGAACTCTTAGGTCAAAATAGTTATCTATACGTCCTCCATAAATAGCATTTTCAAGTAAACCATGCACAAATTCCCACTGTACATCTTTGGTACCTATAATTTAAAAAATACATTTATTAGTTTCATTTCTAGAATGTTAACTAAATTCCTGGCTCCAGTTATCTTTATAGGATACAGCAATATATACTGAATACAACTAAATCACTTCTTTAAATGATCATTAATAGTAGCAACTAATATTTATGTAATCAAGTGAAATTTTCCAAATACACTGCATGTATAAAATCACTAATTACTCATGACAATTAAGTACTGACATTATACATTTACACACATGGAGAAACTGAGGCATATGGAAGTTAGGTCACCAAAATGAGAAAGCAGACAATCCCACAGATCTAGATTGGAAATAAGGTTCTCTGAATACAGAGCACAATACCAGCTAAGGAAATAAGGTTCTCTGAATCCAGAGCACAATACCAGCTCTTGAAATAAGGTACTCTGAATCCAGAGAACAATACCAGCTAAGGAAATATGATACTCTGAATCCAGAGCACAATACCAGCTAAGGAAATAAGGTACTCTTAATCCAGAGTGCAATACCAACTAAGGAAATAAGGTTCTCTGAATCCAGAGCAGAATACCAGCTCATGAAATAAGGTACTCTGAATCCAGAGCACAATACCAGCTCGTGAAATAAGGTACTCTTAATCCAGAGTGCAATACCAGCTAAGGAAATATGGTACTCTGAATCCAGAGCACAATACCAGCTCATGAAATAAGGTACTCTGAATCCAGAGAACAATACCAGCTAAGGAAATAAGGTACTCTGAATCCAGAGCACAATACCAGCTAAGGAAATAAGGTACTCTTAATCCAGAGTGCAATACCAGCTAAGGAAATATGATACTCTGAATCCAGAGCAGAATACCAGCTCATGAAATAAGGTACTCTGAGTCCAGAGCACAATACCAGCTAAGGAAATAAGGTACTCTGAATCCAGAGCACAATACCAGCTCGTGAAATAAGGTACTCTGAATCTAGAGCACAATACCAGCTAAGGAATAAGGTACTCTGAATCTAGAGTGCAATACCAGCTAAGGAAATATGATACTCTGAATCCAGAGCACAATACCAGCTAAGGAAATAAGGTACTCTGAATCTAGTGCACAACACTGTCTAAGGAAATATGATACTCTGAATCTAGAGTGCAGTACCAGCTTGTGAAATAAGGTACTCTGAATCTAGAGCACAATTCTAGCCCGTGAAATAAGGTACTCTGAGTCCAGAGTGCAATACCAGCTCGTGAAGTAAGGTTCTGTGAGTCCAGAGCGCAATACCAGCTCATGAAATAAGGTTCTCTGAATCCAGAGTGAAATACCAGCTCATGAAATAAGGTTCTCTGAATCCAGAGTGAAATACCAGCCCATGAAATAAGGTACTCTGAATTTTGTCACATAATACCAGCTAATGAAATTGAAATTGGACAGGTTATCTTAAGGCAGCTTAAAATATCATTTTATAGTCCAATCTTTGAGGAAAATACTTGGTTCACAAAATAATCTAATAGGGAAACTCTACAAAACATCTTCACATATTGTAGTCTTCTATAAACATCATGATTATTCACACAGCCTACGACCCATTTTCTACTCTAACGAAGTGAAATGTAGTATAAAAAATCACAATGGAATGTCTATATTATTTCATTTTGCAACAGAGACATCCTCATAGTCACAATTCAGTGGTAATATTAAAATGTAATAATTAGGCATCAGAGCTACAGTAAATATATGAAGCACATACTATGTTTAAATACCCATTTAATTTTGGTGTTAGCATTACTAGTTTAGTTCTATTTCATCATTACAACATTTAGAGAAAAATCACAAACAAACGATGGCAGTGTTACTACATGCCTAGGAACATGGTGATTCAGGTTGCCTCCTGAAGTGACAAGGGCACCTCCATAGTGGACAAATAGTTAGAGTTGTTTTCTAACTATATCTCACTGCTAACAGTGGCTAAAAGACTTTGCCAGGACTCAATTCTGCTTTGCCTTAATACTCACTAAGTGTAATCTTAGTAATGGACATGCCAATTATTGGTAAGTCAAGTCAGTAAGGAATATAGAAACATTAGTGTACCTTTCAACTTATGAAATAGCAGCAGCCACTATATGAAATATTTTATAGAATTTTTAAGAAAATCTAATTTTTCTTCTTCTACCTATTGTTTTGAAAATAAGTATTGTCATTCAGGATAAAAGGAAATGAATAGAACTTAAATTACAACAACAGCAATAATAATAACAACCAACAATTATTGATAGATTAACTCAATATGTTCAGGTACTAAAAGTCAAATGCTTCAGGTGACTTTTCTCGTTGAAACTTCCCAACAATTAAACTAACTTAGGTAGTGCCTACTACTATTCCTATTATACAAATCAGGAAACTTGGGTTTAAAAATTAAGACCTGCTCTAGGTTGCATAGCTATTACTCTGTACAAATTGTCCCTGGTAATTAGAACTTTTTCTCACTATTTTTGCAGTTAATTATATATATATAGAAGCCTGTGGATAACAGAAAAAATTGTAATAAGATTTTACAGTCAGATTTTGGCCATGAGATTCAGTATCATTTTAAAGCATCTGTCTTTTGTTTACCACTCAATGGTGTGATATAAGTAAAGGTCACAAGATGCTATTAGTTACATTACACACTTGAAAACAATGATAAATCGTTCAAACTCTCTACGGTTTGGCTTCTTCATCTGCAAAAGGGTACTAACAATACTTGCCTCACAGTGATATTATAAAGTCAAATAAATGTTCAAAAGAATTTTGGTTTTACACTGCTGGTGGGATTGCAAACTAAAACAACCTTTTTGAAAAGAAGAATGGAGAACCCTCAAAGAACTCAAATTAGACCTCCCATTTGATCCTGCAATCCCATTACTGGGCATTTACCCAAAAGAAAAAAAGTTCTTTTACCCTAAGGACGCTTGTACTAGACTGTTTATCGTGGCTCAATTTACAATTGCCAAAATGTGGAAACAGCCTAAATGCCCATGAACCCAGGAATGGATTAACAAGCTGCAGTATATGTATCCCATGGAATACTATTCAGCCATTAAAAGAGAGACTTCACGTCTTTTGTATTAACCTGGATAGAGATAGAACACGTTCTTCTTAGTAAAGCATCACAAGAATGGAGAAGCAGGAATCCAATGTACTGTATTCTAATATAAGGCAATAGATGATGTAATACAAGGTGGAGGGTTGGGGAATGAGGGAGCAGGGAGAGGGGAGGTGGGAGGGATATGGGCAGGTCACGGTGTCTGGCACATCTCTTGGGGGTGGGACACAATTATAAGAAGGACTTTATCTAACAAATGCAATCAGTGTAACCTAACTCTTTGTAATCTCAATGAATATCAAACAATTAAAAAGGGGGGGGCGGGGAAAAGACTTTGGAAAATTATCAAGTTTCTATGTAAGCTAAAGTATTAGTTTGTGTCAACCAAAAAATTCAGCGTGAAACATTAAAAATAATCGCTTGTGGAAGTCAGGAAAGTAATTACCCTTGCATGAGAAGGGGGAATGTTGGGTCATACTAGAAAGGAATAGGAAGAGGTACTTCTAAAATGCTGACAATACTTTCTTTGAAAAATTTTGTGCTAATTACATAAATAATAAAAGTTTATTGAATTGTGTATTTATGTACACTTTTCAGATGTATGCATATAATTCAAAGAAATATTTTAAAGAAAAAATTCACTTGGAATACCATTTGGCATGAATAATGGTAAACAAATATATGACCTACCAATTCTATTCTTACATATATACCCAACAGAAATATATCCCTATATTCACTTTATAATCATCCCAACCTGAAAACTAACCACATGTTGATCAACAGAAGTCTACATAATCACACAACTGCATACCATGTAGCACTGAGAATAAATGGACCACAACTATAAGCAACCACATGGATCAATCTATCAAATATAACGTTAACTGAAAACCCTAACCACTCAAGTGTGCGTGCTGTGTTTCCAGTTTTACAAAACCAGGCGACACTAACCCATCTAGTGAGGGTGCCGTGTACACCCAGAAGCAGCGGTGAAGAAGCTGGAGGATGGGCATAACTAGCAGGCAGCGTTACACAGGGCAGACTCGGAGGAACTGGTAATGTTCTGCTTCTTGCTGACCATGACTATGTGAGTGTGTTCAGTTGGAGAAAATAACACTGGGCTGTACTCTTTTTTTTTTTGCAGTGTTTGGCCGGGGCTGGGTTTAAACCCACCACCTCTGGCATATGGGGCCGGCGCCCTACTCCTTTGAGCCACAGGCGTCGCCCTGGGTTGTACTCTTATCATATAAGTACTTTTTGTATATATATAATACTTGACTAAAAAGTTTTTTTTAACCTCAACAACGTATAAATTAAAATGGAACTTGGCTACATTCTAGCTGCCCATCCTTAACCTTTTGCCAAGGAAAAATCATAGAATAATTTCTAATGCTATTTACTTAAAAAATAGTTGAGTGCCTATAATGGGCTGGGCAATGTTGCAGGTATTAAGGATACACACAGTAAAGACAAAGGCTCTTCTTTAATGGAGATTACACTCTAGTGCGAAGAGAGAAACAAAATAAGATAATGAATAAAAAGGAAGATATCAGGTTAAAAAATAAAACAAAGGAATAGAGAATGACTGGAAGATGCGATTCAGTGGTAAGAAAAAGCTCTTCTGAAGAGACACCCCTAAGCTCAGAAGTAAACAATTGGAAGAAATAAAAGGAAAGCATTTCAGACAGAACACCGACTAAAAACTTCAGTTAGGAACAAATCTAGTTTGATGGAGGAAAAGAAAGACAAGAAACATGGTGTTAGTTTTAAAAGAGGAAATTATATGGTTTAGTTGAGTTCTCTAAAAAATAAATTTATTTACACAATGATAAAGTTTAAAAGATTGGTAAAATAGAAGAAGAACAGGAAAGAAGTTATTGCTTGGACTGCCCACTCATTAGTGAAATTGAAAAGAAAGGAATAGACTCATGGTGTGATATGGAAAAGAAAATGACAGAAATTGCCAAAGCACTGGCTGTCTGAGGATGAGAAAAAGGAGAGAAACAAGAGAACTCATAGGCTTTGAGTTCGAACAGTTTCATGAATGAGGGGTCACTTACTGAAACAGGCAAACTCAAGGAAAAGTGGCTTAAAAGGGTTGCAGGGGTGTGGGTATGGAGAAGACAGAAATTGAGAGTTCTGTTTGTGACATTTTTAGTTGGAGATTACTTCAACATATTCTGTTCTCGAAGTCATCGCTGATCTAAACTTGAGGGTTCTCTTGCCTTGGCCCTGAACAATAAGCTTTAGGGATTAGACTACTCCTGTCTTCATGGAGACAGAGTTAGTTGGCCTTAGGGGATCTAACTTGTTTTACTTGTTGCATGCACTACTTCAATCTACTATTTGTATCTACTTAGTGATTCCTCTATGAACCCACAAATCCTCGGTACTGACCTTAGTCTGCTATTCTCCTGAATTGTAATAGGCCCTTTGAAAGATATCTGAATAATTCAGCTGAAGCCTGAAACTTTTTGAAGCCCACAAAGTGAAGACAAGGTCTTTCTAGATTTCTGCTTCCAGAGAGCTATAGGTTAACCAAAAATCTAATGGATTATATAAAAACCGATGGTCACAAAAGATAATATTAAATATAAGAACTTTCAGATAACACAGGTATGGCAGCCAAAACATAAAAAGCAAAAAGCATATTTTGTGATAGGGAATTAAGCTGCTTATGAAGAAACCATACAGTTAATAAGAACTCAAATAAAATTTTTCCATTAACACCAGACATAAAATTTTCATTCTTAGAACTTACCATCAAAGAGTCTGTCAATAATATTGTACCCAGCCCGAAGATCTGATAAAGAAAACTCGTAAAACTTGGTCCAGCCCTGTCAAAACAAATTTAAACAACAGTAAAGAACTGAGCAATGTTCAAAGGCGCACACATGCACGGACGCGTCGCCGTCCCTACAATTTTAAGAAAAGCAGCAATATATTCCAAACAAAAACTCATAAGAATTGTTAACAAAATATATGTATGATAAATCTAAAGTAAATGTTTTTAAAAACAAATTTACTAACCACAGTATGAAAAGTACTTTATCATATTAGTTTTAATCATTTAAGTATGCGGCAATATAGTCAGAGAGAGAACAAATTGGTATAGTAGATTATTTTTTTTTTAACTTACTGGGTACACGTTGAGATATTTCTTATAATTTTATCCTTCACAAACATAAAAATAGAAATATTGCAAAAAATGGTCCAAAATATAAAGCAATATTATCTGTACATTCATTCATATTGGCCCATAAAGCATTCATACTTGAACAAATAAAATTTTACTTATAACTTATAGCTATAATGTATGAAGAGAAGATTCATAGAGCTCTGTATTATGTAGAGAATAATATGAAACATAATTAAAAATACTTTCTATGGGGCTTCCACTGACTAGAACTATGTAATAAAACAAGTTCAAATTCAAAGATGTTTAAACTTAGATATTATTTAGAAATACTGATAGATTGTCTTCATTCATTCATCATTCAAAAGTATATTAAAATGTATATGATATGTGAGGTTCTTGAAATATAAAAATAAACTAAAATATAAAAAATCCCTGCTGTCATGTAGCTTTCAGTCAAATGTGGAAAGGAGTGGGATACAATCACTCAAATACATACACTATAAACTAAAATAATTTTAATGGAAAGAAACATACTTGAATTGTTTGTGTATATCTATGTGTGTGTTTATAAATACATACATATATATATGAAGGCTGTCCAGAAAGTATTCAGCCATCGTTATTCCTATTTTTCATATTAGGGTGGATAATTGCTGGACAGCCCTCGAACATAAAAGAGATCTGACCTGATCAAAGAAGTAAAGGAAAAAATCACCCTGATGGGTAGCGGGTTGATAGGGAAAGACAGACTAAAATAGATACATTTAAGAATTAGGAAAATAAAACTTAACAGAATTTTTGCAAGGGACTGTAATGGAAAGTAAAGGTACCAAACGAAGGAGATGTTAAGAATGACTGCTAAGATTATACCTGATTCAAATGGATGGTGGTCACTCTTTAATAAGTGAAACACTGAACAGATATGAAATTTGGGAAAAAATACTGTAAATTATAAGATTATGAGACTATAAAATTATGAGATCACTAAAAAATTTAGCAAAATTTTTAAACAAAACATTAAACAGAAATTTATTTTGGTCAATGACGATATAACATGTGTACAACATTGGCTGGGTATGGTGGCTCATGTCTATAACTTTGGTAGGCTGAGATGGGAGGATCTCTTGAGGCCAGGAATTCAAGACTAGCCTGATCAAGAGCAAGACCACTCTACAAAAAATACAAAAATTAGCTGAGTATGGGAGTGCATGTCTGTAGTCCCAGCTACTAGGGAGAGTGACGCAATAGGATTGCTGGAGCCCACGAGTTGAGGCTGCAGTAAGCCATGATGCTTACACAAGGCCTCTACACTCCAGCTTAAGCAACAAAGCAAAACTCTTGTCTCAAAAAAAAAAAAAAAAAAAAAAAAAAGAGAGTGAGAGAGAGAAAGACAAAAATCTGTGCTTTGGGGAAGCTAGTACTTCTAGTATTTGATCCAGAATATGTGAATTTTCCATTATATCTGAGACGTCCATCTGGATAGATCAACTGTTTGATATATAAATCTAGAGCTTAGAGAACTGATCTGGGCTAGATGTATAAATTTAGGGGTCAATAGCATTTGGCTAATTATTTCTAACAATGAGTATTATGAAAATAAAAGGTTTAAACATCACTTGAGAAGTTATACTATTTAAGAATTAAATATCTGTAAGGGATATGTACCCATAAATAATTAACAAAAATCCTATAGAATTTTAACTAAATTTCTCCAACTCAAAACACAGTCTTACTAATAACATTTGCTATATCATTCTATTATACTACATTTGTGAAAAGTAGTGTTTATTTTCTTAAAAAGTTTTAAAATACCTTAAAGATCAATAATTATCACATTCTCAAATTAGAAGACTGCTTCCACTCCCAAATTAGAAGACTTCTTCAATATTACTTAATATATCTCTATGACATCGTTTCTAAATAGTAGTATTCTATATTTTGTCTGCTTTTACCTTTGGTGTTACAATGTTTATAAGAGAAAATTTATGGTGTAAAAAAAGAGATATTATTTTCAAAAAGAAAGTGAATTGCTGTATCCTTTACAGAGAGAAATTTGGTTAATATTTATAATTTTTTTGAAATACTCATATCTTTTGACCCAAGCCTTCCATAATTAGGAATGGGCTACTATGAACAAGTATTAAATGAGGCAAATATAGGGATACACATTGCAACCCTTTTTTTCTTAATAGCAAAAGTTGAAAAGAATATGTATGCCCATCCAACAATATAAAACTTCTAAAGATCAATATAATGTAATACAAATAATATTTTTAAATTAAGAATTAAATAGGTACTGATATTAACGATCTCAAACATACTATTTAAAAAGCAAGGTTTAGGCCAGGCACAGTGTCTCATGCCTGTGGTTCTAGACTCCGGGAGGCAGATGTAGGATTGCTTGAGCTCAGGAGTTCAAGGCCAGCCAGAGCAACAGCAAAACCTCGTCTCTACCAAAAACAGACCTGTGGTTCTAGCAGGACATCTGAGGCAGAAGGTTTGCTAAAGTGCAGGAGTTTGAAGTTGCAATGTGCTATGATGACACCACTGTCCTCTACCCAGGGTGACAGAGCAAGACTCTGTCTCAAAAAAAAAAAAAAAGCAACGTTCAGAATTATGTTTGCAATATGCTACCATTTGAGTTACAAAGAACATAAAGTGTTTATATAAACTTATAAAATATGTTTATATTTCATATAATATAAAGGACACCCAAGCAATACTTTACTGTGGATCCCCTGAGAATAGAAAATAGGTGGCAAAGAGATAAAGATAAGGAGGAAGGAAACTAACATTTCACTGCAAATCTGTTTAAGCTTTTTAAAATTTATACCATGTGTATGAATTACTTAATGCACAATGAAGTAAAATTCCCTCTTTAAAACATAACTTTTCTCAATAAAGGTCCATCACTATCAGTATTCTTCATCAAACAATCAGGATTAACTGATGTATTAGGCTAAGGACAGATGTCAGAGCAGTTAGAAGCAAAAAATTCAGAGGAAGATGGGCCTAGCCCTTCTAGCCCTTTTGGAGCTCTATGGCTTTTTAGGTGTGAGTCTTTGAGCAAGCTAATTATCATCAACAAAATAAATTTTCCTCTTTTTTTTTGAGACAGAGCCTCACTCTGTCATCCTGGATAGAATGCCATGGTATCACAGCTCACAGCAACCTCAAACTCTTGGGTTTGATCAACCTTCTTGCTTCAGCCTCCCAAGTAGCTGGGGCTGTAGGCGGGCATCACTACTCCTGGCTAGTTTTTTATTTTTAGTAGAGATAGGGTCTCACTCTTGCTCAGGTTGGTCTCTAACTCCTGAGCTCAAGTAGTCCACCCACCTCAGCCTCCCAGAGTGTTAGAATTATAGGCTTGAGCCACTGCATCTGGCCAAATTTTTCTCTTTTGTAAAATGAAAATAATGTGTACCCTTCCCACAAAGGTAGTATGCAAATTATATGGAACAACACAACCCTATTATTGCTTACTATTTCAATTATTTGGCAAATATTTATTGAGAGGCTATACGCCAGTCACCATGTTAAGAACTTCTAAACATTTACTATTTCATTTTTATCTCCACAGTAAAGATAAACATGATATTATTCTCATTCTACAATTGAGGAAATAGGTGTTTACTGGAGTTAAAGCAGGTCACACAGCAAGGAAATTCTAGAGTAGGGACTCCAACCCAAGTCTGTTTAACTCAACTCTGAGACTTATGCTCTTGTTTGAATATGTAACTGGACTAGAGAGATGGTAAAAGGAATTAGGGTGAGGAAGGAAGGCAGTCTCAATCAGAGATATTTTCCTTAACAGATATAGGAAAATTTGAAAAAAGAGGATAGGAAAAATGTAAAGATGGAAGAGTGATGCAGTTTATGGTTGAGATAGGCATTTGACAAAAAAACTGACCATCACTATCAATACCAGATACGACTGCAAGGCAAAGGCAAAATGCAATTTATTGGTTGTGCTCACATAACAGCTAAAGCCTACAAGATCCTACGGAAGCCCCGCATCACTGAAGTGAGACAAAGGCCTGAGAGGAGGCCGGGGAGGTAGGCAGGTCTTTTCTTTTGAACTATGGCAAGAAACTTGCATGTTTTCCCCCCAATTACAATAGAAAGCCATTTGATGGATTTTAAACAAAGTAATGAAATAATCAAAGTCATATATTAAAAAGATAATCCTGGCTGCTGACTGTAAAAAGCAGGAAGAGCAGTTAGAAGGGTAACTCAGAAAGTGAGGACAGGTGAGAGGGGAAGGGGCTTGGAAAAAACAGAGACGAAAAGCACCCAGATTCCAATTATGTTTTGGAATTAGAATCAGTAAAACTTGATAATGGATCGCGTAGGAAAGCTAAGAAACAAAACATGTCAAGAACAACTCCCGGGTTTTTCACCTGAGGAAGAAGAGCAATTTCGATGCCCTTTTCTGAAAAGGATACACTAAAAGAAAAACGGGTATGGAAATTCAGGTTTTGAAGTTTGAGGTTTCTGGGAGTCACAACTTACAGTAAAACCTAACACTCTGAGGGCTTATGATGGGTCATGAATTGTTCTTAATATTATTATTCAAGGAAATATAAAGTAGGTTAACTTTATTATATTTCTAGAAGATTAGCCAGAAAAGATCAGATTGCAGCTATAAATTTATGAGTCATGAGTCAAATCATGATGTAATCCTAGGTATTAATCTTCTAAAATTAAAAAATGTAAAGCCTAAAATACATCCAAGATGTGTTTTTCCTTACTTGTGGAATATAATTTCTTCTTTCTTGACATGCAGCATGAAACCATGCAAAGCTGAAGAGAGCGTGAGCTCGGTGCACGTTATCTTTTCTGTTAACTTGCTCGGGAGTCCAAGACTCATAAGTACGCATTAAGTTCTTCTTCAAACCTGGCGGTGACTAAAGAAAAAAGTTAGCAGATTTCCCATCGCTAAAATCTTCCAAATAAAATAAATCACTATTTAGTGTATTTGAGAACATACTTTAATGCAGAAAATTTTTCACAACTTCATAAGTTTGACCTACTTTATTATGTCACTTCAAAATGTACAAGTGTAAAACTAAGTTGCTCATAAACAGTTCATCTCAACCGTAAACACAAAATAGTTTTTGAAATTAAAAAATCTACACAACTAATAATATTCAAAATAACCAAATACATTTTATATGATCGTTGAGGGTTTTTTTTTTATTTCAATAAATGTTTGTTTTTTTTTTTTTTAATTGTTGGGGATTCATTGAGGGTACAAGAAACCATGTTATACTGATTGCATTTGTTGGGTAAAGTCCCTCTTACAATCGTGTTTTGCCCCCAAAAGGTGTGGCACACACCAAGACATTGAGGGTTTTTTTTTAACTGAAACTAATCACAATATAATGTGACATAGATTTTTATAGGATAGGTGTTTGAATTTAATATGCTGGTTTTCCCTTACTAGCTGCTATTTAATTTTCTATGAGGACTTTAACATACCATATAATAATAACGTTTAATCTTCTTTACACATTAGTCCAAAGTTAAAACTGGGTAATAGCAAACATTGCAAGGCTTATAAACACAAATACAAACACAGGAACTGAAATTGTATACTGGACTAGTACCCAGCCATTCAAAAAAGATGCTCATCCACATATACCACGTAGGTTTATATCATATTTTTAAATGACAAAATTGTCAAGCTACTGAAAAAATAGCAAAAAAACACCCTCAAAAAGAATTCCAGTGTAAAAAATATACACACGATGTGGGTTTGTCTGTCCAAGTTATTTTAATTAATTGTTTCAGAAGTTAAATCTTTCTTCCAAAATGGTTTCTAACATAAAATGAAAAAATATATTCAAGTCAATACTTTTGGAATGCCTGCTAAAAAAAGTATGCATTATCTCTGCAATTCTTTTCATTTGTTATTTCTTAATTAAGAATACTGTTTCTGTAAAATAAAAATAAAATATACAACTGAAGTACTAAGTATCAAATTTACACTTTTAAAATGAAATCTTTTTATGTTTATGAAATATTTACAAAAAATTATCATAGACTAGGACAAATTAAAAAAGAATGAGTAAAAAGTAAATTCATAAGTATGGCACCTGTTATTTGGAAAAAAATTTTAAAATAATTCTGACAACTAATCAAAAGAAGGGAAGAAAAAATAATAAAATGGATTTAACAATATAAAAAAAAGTATGTGTGTGTACATAAACACACAAACATTCATAGTAATTATTTTGACCTTTTCACTAAACTGAATAAACTCTACTATTTCCTAAGAGTTAAAATTATTTACTTTTATTCAAGGAACAGAAAATAATTTACTAATAATTCAAACCAAATTGAAAATTTCCACATAAGTATAATAAAATTACCTCCTAAAGATAATCCTGGAAAAGATTGCACATTAAATTAAAACATTCAAGGCACAATTCCCTAGTATATTAATTGTTCATTATTAAAATATTAACTGAATTCCTCTTATATGCCAGGTATTATATAAATTAGAAAAAGCAAACAAAAAAGTAGCCTCTGCCACCATGGCTCATACAATACAGCTTTAGAATATAGACTAGTGGAAGGGTACATTTGAGCCCGGAATATTTCTGAAGAGGTTCTTTCTTACTAGACCTTATAATGATATTTCTTAATTAACTTATTTCCAATACGCTTTCTTTATCCTTATCCTTTTTCTACCATAAATGAAATAACACCTTCAGATGAAAAGTAAGAGTAGTATTCATCTAAAATAACAGGTAGTGGGTGGCACCTCTGGCTCAGTGAGTAGGGCGCCGGCCCCATATACTGAGTGTGGTGGGTTCAAATCCAGCCCCGGCCAAACTGCAACAAAAAAAAGCTGGGTGTTGTGGCAGGCGCCTGAAATCCCAGCTGCTCAAGAGGCTGAGTCAAGAGGATTGCCTAAGCTCAGGAGTCAAAGGTTGCTGTGAGCTGTGATGCCATAGCACTCTACCGAGGGCAACAAAGTGAGACTCTGTCTTAAAATAAATAAATAAATAAATAAAATAAAGTAACAGGTAGTTACAAACACTAAGATGACAGTTTTCTTCAGAAAAAAGATAATATGAAAGAGAAAAGTTTCTAAAAACTGAGGAAAAATGCAAGCAGAACCTTTTTTCTCAGTGTTTAAAAGTTTTAATTCAGTTTTTTTTTGGCTGGGGTGGGGTTTGAACCCACCACGTCCGGTATATGGGGCTGGTGCCCTACTCCTGTGAGCCACAGGCACCGCCGATTCAGTTTCTATAATGACTTTGAAAAGTCATAAAACATTATTACAAACACATTCAATTTTAGATATATTAGGTTTGGGGTCAATCTACCTAGAATTACACGTTAGAAGGATATAAGGATGACGGAAAGGATGAAAGGAAAAAAGGAAGGAAAGAAGGAAGGGCTGAGAATCTAATTTATCAAGCTATGTCAAAAACAAATGACATGAAAACTGAATATCCATACACAAAACCATCAAGTTAGACCTTTACATTACATCGTATACCGTGGAGTACTGGCTGTGAGGCAGCAAGGCCCCCACAGCCTGGGAGATAGTCAGGGAACGACCCCAGCTGCTTCTCCTCCTTAAACAACAACATTCGGTTCTCCTCTGCCAAAAGGCATGTAGCCCCTGCATACTTTCTCTTTTATCTTTTGCAGGAAAGCACTCAGCCTTTCCTCCCTAAAGTTCATCGTTAGCCTGTGTGCCAATGACCTCACTTAGTTACCTAGTTTAAGTTACTACATAAATAAAGCTGTTTTCACAGTTCAGGGCTGGCTGCAATCTCATCTTTGTCTCTTGTGTGTTTTGTTTCCTCTTTCCTCACATTTTCCCTCTGGCCCCTTTGTCTTCATGCTGGTTTGTGAACTGCACAAAATTAACTCAAAATATATTGAAGACCTAAATGTAAGACTTGAAACTATAGATTCCTAGAAGCAAAGCTTTATAGCACTGGATTTAGTTATGACTTCTTAGATAAAAGACCAAAAACTCCAACAACAAAAGAGCAGACAAATGGGACACGAAACTTCAAGCCTTCTGTGCAGAAAAGAAAATAATCAACTCCAGAAAAAGCCATCTACAGAATGGAAGAATATATCTGTAAACCGTGTATGTGATAAAGGGTTAGTATCCAGATATAAAGAAATCTTACAATTCAACAATAAAAAAGGAAAGATTCCAATCAGAAATGGGCAAAAGATTTGAATAGACATTTCTCCAAAGAAGATACACAAGTGTCCAATACATACATAAAAGGATGCTGAAATCACTAATCATCAGGGAAATGCAAATGAAAACCACAATGAAATATCACCTCACATCCATCAGCCAAGATTACTGCTATTTGAAAGGCTACCAACACACAGAAAATTACTGGTGAGGATGTGGAGAAACTGTGCAGTGTTAGTGGGACTATAAAGGGGAAACTATGGAAAACAGTAGGGACTTCCTCAAAAACTTAAAATTAGAATTGCAGCATGATACAGCAATCCCATTTATGAATATGTATCAAAAATTATCAGAAACAAGATCTTGAAGAGATATGTGCTCACCTATCTTCACTGCATTATTCACACTAGCTAAAAAGTAGAAGACCTAGGTGACCAGCAATGTAGGAACATATACAGAAAATGAGTTCCCACCTATCGTGTATCTGGCTCACTTTCTGGATGCAGAACTCAACTACAAGTGGGACTTTGGTCTTTAACTTAAATGCAAATAAGATGTACTGTAATATTAATCTGAACTAAGCAAAAAAGAAGAAAATAAGGTGTATACATACAATTAAATACTATTCAGTCTTAAGGAAGTCCTGTCAAAATGATGAAATTTAAGGATAATATGCTAAATGAAATAAGCCAGTTACATAAAGATAAATACTGTATCACTCTACTAAAGGAAGTGTCTAGAGTAGTCAAACTCTTAGGAACAGGAAGTAGAATGGTGATTGCCAGGGCTGGAGAGAGGGGTCAATGGATAGTTCATGTTCAATGGATGCAGAGTTTCAATTTTGCAAGAGAAAAAAGTTACAGCAATCTATTGACAACAAGGTACTTTGAGTTAATACTATTTTATCGTACTGAAAATGGTTTGGATGGCAAATTTTTTGTTAGGTGTTATGCCACAATAAAAACAAAAAAATGATATTGAAGTAAAATTGGAAAAGATTGAAATGAATTTTTCTATCACTTTATGCTATCATTTACGTGTATTACACCCCATCTATTTTTTTTTTTTTTAGCAGTTTTTGGCCGAAGCCAGATTTGAACCCACCACCTCTGGTATATGGGGCTGGCGCCCTACTCCTTTGAGCCATAGGCGCCACCCACCGCATCTAAATTTAACATGGAGTTATGTGTTTTGTATGACAGATGGTTATTTACAAAGCTTACGGAGGCATATATAGATTATTGCTCTCTCACAACTAGTGAGCCAAATTTAAATCTTCTTACCTCATACGTTATCTTCAAACTTGACTGCAGTAAAATAGGAGTAAAGTTGGGATGAACTTCTGCAGTGAGCCAAAGACGAAAGGTATCTTTAGGTTGAAGTGTATTCAATTCCTTGTTTACAAAAACAATACAAATCTACTTAAATACACATACCAATTTCCCTTTTATCAATCATTTAATTTTTTCTTACAAAAACCATGACACTCTGATAATGTTCTGATTACATTCCCTCTAAATATTTATCTTTTCTATTACTTGCTTAATATAATGATAAGAACTTGGACCTGGAGCCAGGCTGGCTGGATTGAAATCCAAACTTTTCCACTAATTTGCTGTGTGACCTTGGGCTCTTTGACATATACCATTTCTAAGCAAGAATAAGAAAAGCTACCCTGTTGGACTGTGTAAAATGCTAAAACAACACCTGTTACATAATAAGTATAAATAAGTACTTCTATAATTAAAACTACCAGCCATCCTTAAACTTTCATATTCTTATTGCTTCAATTCACTGTTCAGCAGAGTTACATAATGATACTGATTACTTTGTCGACAATTTTTAGTAGCACCTATAGACTGTAAGTTCAAAACTTCACCACACAAATTCATCTACCCATATCCCTCAGAATTTATACCTTAGTCATTTATTCAGATTTATAGGCCTTTCTTTATTCATCACATTCTTCTGTCCTTTATTCTCTTTGTAACCTGACAAATTCTTACTCATAAGAGGTAATATTATAAGTGGTAGTATCTTCTACAACTCTTCACTACCACAACCCCAAGCAGATTAATCACCTATGTCATTTTGTAAATTCTCTTCTATAGTATTCAACATACCACAATATAGTTATTGATTAATGTAGCTGTCCCTTCTAAACTGAGTTCCAAGGGAGCAGGAATAAACTTTGTATTCAGCTGGCATTTAGCACAATTCTTGGGTTTTATTAGTACTTCACAAGTATCTTTGTAAAGGAATTGAATGAATGACAAAAGAAATTTTAATAGCTTTAAAGAAAAACCTAAACATTATTTTCATATAAACGATGTCTGGCATATTCATTTAACATTATGTGAAATGTAGAGATAAGATAAGCAAAAAATGGCAAAAAAAAAAAGTGGGGGCCCATAAAAATATTGGTCTTGCTTAAAATATAAATAAATGATGAAATGGATTTACACTTCGGAATTTCAGACTGTGAAGTTTATATAAAGTTTTTCTTTGGGTTGGCACATATGAAGAAAATTTAAAAGATAAAAGACACAATACATTTGTGATACAGTTGAATTTATAATAAATTTATAATCCAAACAACTCTTCTAAACTATCCAATAGAAAAAAAATTAGCAATTGTTTTTAAACTTCTGTGTTATAATCTACTCTTTATGTTTCAAAAAGTTCGGCTTAGGTATGTTTTCAAGGTAATAACTATACGTTATGTTTCGTATAGATTAATAGCTATCTACCAACTGTTTGGAACAGAAAGCAGGATTCACATATTCACTGGTCTTCTTAATATATTTTAAAACATAAGATTCATCAGACATGAATTTTATATTTTTAAACAATTCTGATTTTCTTTTTTTTTTAAGATAGAGTCTTACTCTGTCACACTGGCTAGAGTACAGTGGCATCATCATAGCTCACTACAACTTCAAACTCCTGGGCTCAAGCAATCCTCCTGCCTCAGCCTCCTAAGTAGATGGGACTACAGGTATGTGCCACCACGCCCAGCTAATTTTTATATTTTTTGTAGAGATAGGTTCTTGCTCTTGCTCAGGCTGGTCTTAAGCCTCAGGTGATCCTCCCTCCAATACCTCCCAAAGTGCTAGGATTACAGGCATAAGCCACCAGCCCCACATTACCGATTTTTACAGAAAACTGCAATAGAATTATGCAAATATTCATGTATATTTCAATTCCAATCTCTATTGATATGTCTTTTCTGGATTATAAGTAATGAATCATTATGGTCTATCAATTCATTCATTTGCTCATTAATTCATATAAAGTATTAATTTATTTGTTAAGGTCCTGTAGTTGCCAATTTATTAAGCCTACACAAATTTTCAACACCTCATAATTAGGCTAAGACCTCCATCAATATACTCTATTTTGTTTGGTTCCACTGTATAGGACTGAACCAATTTACTAGGACTGTAGAAATTTCAGCACCTCACAACCAGGCTTGCGTTTCCCTTAATCTAATCCATCCTCTATATACCTCTTCTGCCAGACTAATTAATTAATTACTGAGTCTCAAGCGAAGAGCTTCTTTTGGTTCTCTAAATTCTAGGACAAAGACTCCAATATCTTTTGCATAGTTATCAGGATATTTTATAACCCAGCCCTTTCTGTGTCATCCCCCTCCTTTTCCCCAGGCTGCCCTACAAAGCCCTTCTAATACTAGCAAGGATCTTCACATTTCTTGTAGTCGGCATGCAAATCCCCAACACTGTGTCTGTATCCTTGTGCTGCTACAATTAACCATAATATCCTTTTCTGCCTACACTTAGCTAAATCTCATTCAGCCTTTAAGGAACATCTCTTCAGAGTCATCTCTAAGTATCCAAGACTGTATTCATTTTTCTTCAATAAGTACCAGTTTCAAATCCAGGTTTGTATTTAAAACCTATCCAAATATTTATTCTGTCCTAAGGTTACTTTCTTTCAAAAGTAAATTTATTGGACATAAATGAAATGTTTGCTTCAGTTTACTTTCTAGCTTCTTCAGCACCTATGAAGTTCTGAAGCTCCCTCTGATTCCCCTATTCGTGCTTTCTTCCCCTGCAGATTAACAGAACAAGTATAAAGAAAGTAATCGCATAAACAGGTCTTCTACAATCCTTTAAAAAGCATCTCTCTAGTTCTCCTTTTGGAAAAATTCTCTAAACTTTCCTGTCAATTCTGGTTAAAAATTTCTTGGATTCTCTCATATGCCTCTAAAAAGGAGATTTTTACAGACTTCCTATTAACAGTTTATTTTGCACAACTGTGCACATTTAAGAAGAAAATACTTAATTTAAAATTATATCTTAAATATTAATTTAAAAACACCATAAATAATGAGTGATGCATTTTAGTATTGATACTCCTTGGAGATTTACTGAATTGAATATATTAGATAATATTCATATGACATTTATCTGAATCTACCTTTTCCAGAACTGGTAGCCAAGACACCACAAGATGTAAGTTCTTCAAACAGAGCCAGTCTCCACTGCGGGCACATTCTTTTAGCATTTGAATTGCTAAGTCTGCTTGACCTTGACCCATGGCAACCTGCAAAAACAAAAATAGAAAACCAAATTAAAAAACAGATCTGCTAACATGTAACATGATAAGAAATTCAATAATGATAATCCCTAAACCTCCCTAACTGGCTTTAATATTAAATTTTGAAGAAACAAACTAATACCAGGAATTAATCTTCTTTTCCAAGAATATTAAATGATCAAACTTTTTTTTGAATAGTTTAATCTTCCTGCCAAAGTCACTATTAACAGGTACAACCTGTAGAAAATGGCTCCCCTTCCTTCACACACATCACTGATAACCAAACACTGTCCTAATGAATATACTAATCTATTTTAACTATGACTGAATGAAACTCTCTAGAGTGAGTCAAGGCAAAACCTGCACAACTGAGCCTAACAGCTCTGCCATTTTACTGTCTTCTATTTGTATTATCCCTTGTAAAATTCTCACTTTTCAGATTTTGGTTGCTATGAAGTATGAGTGTTTTATAAATGATTATTAATTATTCTCCCAGTAAAAAGATTTAATTATTTACTTATCAAAAATTAAGGATAAATTAATAAATGTAATTTTCAAACTTATATGCAGATTGAATTGAGAAAAAGAGGCAATCTGAACAAAGAAAACTCCTATCCTCAGGGAAAAGTATGGTTAGATAAATTTTACTTAAAATACTTAAAAAGTTCTTTCACTTCAGGTGAAGTAAGTGCAGGTAAAGATTACTGTGATTTACTATAAAAGTATCCAAGCAAAGTTCTAAAATTTATTCTTAAAATTTGAGCAAATGTATTACTTTCCTATTGCTTGCTGCTCTAATAAATTACTATAAATTTAGTGCTTTAACTCAAATTATTACCTTTTTAGATTTCAGGAGGTTGTTAGTTTCACTGGTCTAAAATCAAGGTGTCTGGGTTTGAAAATAAAGGTAGTTGTACAGGGCTGTGTTCTTTCCAGAGGCTCAAAGAGAGCATTCATCCCCCCTCCCTTTTCCAGTTTCTGGAAGCCACCTTCATTTGTTTGCTGGTAGCTCCCTCTTAAACCTTCAAAGCCAGCACAGCATAGCAGCTTTCATCTTCTTTCTTCTCTGGCCTTTGCTTTCATCATCATATTTCCTATCTTCACTGTAATTCACCTGTCCCTCTCCTATAAGGACTCTTGTGATTACATTGGGCCTATCTAGAAACCTGAAATAATTTTCTCACCTCAAGATCATTAATTTAAATACATCTGCAAAGTTCCTTTTGCCATGTAAGATAACACACCCACAGGTTCTGAAAATTAGGAGAGGGGTACCTTTGAGGGCATTGTTAGAGCAGTATAGTGGCTCAAAGTAGTCACCAAAATAACTAGAAAGAGCAAGTAAAGTTTTAGCAAGAAGAAGAAATTTTATAAACAATTGCGCAGCAAGCTAGCCAGGTCCTAGTGATTGCAGGCATCATAGAAAGCACAGTCTCTGGGTTTTGTATGCAATTTTGAGTAGTATCTGCTGCTTCTTAGAAGTCTCCCAGGGTCTGAATTAACTCTGTTCTCAAAACATCACCCCTGCAAGGTCTTGAAAACAACCCTCTGGCAAGGTCTTAATACCAAGCCACCTGTAGGGTCTTAATCAGTCTCATTTCCATAATAGTCCAAGTCAGCCTGACCTAGACCAGTCTAAAATAGCCTAACCACGTCTGTCATCTGCCCTGCTTATGTCTAGCTAGCTGCCTGATAGCATTATTTGGCACAACACAACAAAAATGTCCATTTCACTAGTGAGATAAAGTGTGGCAGGAACAGCAATAGCAGTGCAATATGTACTTACCTGGTGATAACACTCTCCACTTCTTTCTGCATTAGCAAGTTCTTGAAGTTCCTGAGAAGGATCAGCACCCGGAGAAATAATTATCAAGATGGGCTCAATTTCTAGTGTCTCTTTGTATAAACGTTTGAGATTTAGAGGAAGTGGGGACAACTCTTTCAGTCCTAAAAGATACATTTAAAAAATATATATTCACCATTAAAAACTAGTAAAATTACATAATAAATAATAGAGAATGCCTAGGCAAATTATAATCTATATATTAAAGTGTTTTCATGTAAAGTCATTCATACAATATTGACAGCTAACATTTATTGAATGGTTAATGTGCCAGGCATTTTTCTAAATACTTTCTATGTATGATATCATCTAATCATTACAATGCTGAAAGGTAATACACTGATTACTATATTTAACAACTGAAAAACACAGCCGGCCCTGTGTTCTCAATTTACACATTCTCTTTCTCCAAGAGAAGACTGAACTCAGCCCCCCGCCCCCGTACATATCTCATTAATACAATTCATTAATTTACATGACAGCTGAGGGCATACTCTGTGCCATGCGTATGGGGGAGTAGATTTTTCACAATCTGGGTAAAGAAGTTCACTGTCATGATATAGTCCGAAAAGTTTTTACTTCTTACTACAATGTATTAGGACAGAAAAAGTACTATAGAGAGTGAAAAGAAAGCTCCGTTTAGAGACAGAAATAAATAGCTGTTAGTTTATATTTGTTAGCTGAATGGCCCTATGTAAATCACTAAAGTGCACCATGCCTCAGTTTCCTCAATTGTAAATCAGGAATAAAGCAATCCACAGGTCTTTTGGAGGACATAAAATATGGTAATTATAATAAATTCCATTTATGCATCACATACACTATACTAAGCATTATACCAGGTAGTTTGTTTACCTGCTATTTAAGCCACACAATAATGACCCTTAGAAACAACTATCACTATGTTCATTAGTATTAAGCTAATCCTCAAAAAAACTCATTATTTGGGCATACGGCACCAAACTGCTAACTGTACTCAAACACAATTTGTCTGAACCTTTTCTACTCCATAACTCTTCACAAACTATAACACCTTATTAAGTTAAGAAATTGTAATTTTGCTATTATATACATTTAAATTTTACCTGCTAAAATGTGAATGTTTCCACTACTAATGTATCTAATAAAAGCTAGCATAAAGAGGTACATTTCAATAAATAATTTAAAATATACTAGTTTGAATTGATCTAAAAAAGAGTGTAACACACGACTTTAAAAATAAAGGGAGTTTAGGAAAACAACTACAGAATGACTTACACAGACAAAGAAGGCTTCCACATACCCTCAAAAGTAGGAATGAATAGACTATTGCACCTCAAAAATCGACATTCTTAAAGAATTTTATAGCAAAGACTTTAAAATAGGAATTCAATGTCGTCATGATGAGTCAAAAAGGCACTTCTACATACCGGCCGGAAATGACACACTGCATACCTAACACACCCTCCTCCATTCTTGACAAAGGCAATCCATAATGACAAGTCCTAATACCAGGTGGAATTTACTCCAATAGACATTTAAAATTGATGAATTGCTTCTTTATATTTCATAAATTTTATTTTCAACTAAATTGTAACTGACAATTACCCAGTTTTGAGAGCTAATAGAAAAGAATACTTATGTTACTTGTGACAATATAAGAAATATTTTTTTTTTTGTAGAGACAGAGTTTCACTTTACCGCCCTGGGTAGAATGCCGTGGCATCACACAGCTCAGAGCAACCTCCAACTCCTGGGTTTAGGTGGTTCCCTTGCCTCAGCCTCCCGAGTAGCTGGGACTACAGGCACCTGCCACAACGTCCGGCTATTTTCTGTTTTGCAGTTTGGCCGAGGCCGGGTTTGAACCCACCACCTTCGGTATATGGGGCTGGCGCCCTATGCGATGAGCCACAGAAATATTTTCATTCATTTAAACATACATTTATTTATTAATAAACTCAACATTACAGACCAATTAAATATATTGAATGATTTAATAAAATGTATCAAGATTCTAAAAGATATGCATGATCTTAAGTCAAAATCAAAATTTTAATAATTTAATAAATAATTCAAGATATAGACACAGAAGCATATACAAGGACTTTCATTGCAGCTGTTATTATTATTAAAAGTAAAGAAATTAAAAGTTTCTAACAACAGGAATCTTACTGAGTAATTTCCAAAAGCCATACAATGAAACTGAAGTTACAAAAAATGTTTAGGTAAAAGATAATTTGCAGAAAATGCACATTATTCAGTAAAATAGGCAACATGATTCCACATTATAATTTGCATAAGAAGAATGGAAAGATATGCATTGAAATGTTAACATTCTCTGAATGATGGAATACTAGGTCTTTATTATCTTTATTCTTTTGTATCTCCTGTATGATAAAAATATCTAAAAAAAAAAAACCATTATTATTATACAAAATAACTACTAACTAAAATGTATTTTATTTAGAAAACGTACACCAATATAAAAAGTGTCTTTTAAAAGTAAAAATGAAGATTATCACATAATTTGTTAATTTAACAAATATGGACTGTAAACTTCATGAGGACAGAAACCATACTGGTTTTGTTCATCATTTTATATTCAGAGCCTATCTTCAATTTTATCTTCGAATTTTGAAAAACCACAGGGCATAAATAAATGTCTACTGATTTATATTACATAAAATGTTAAAGCAATAGAACATCTGAATTAGAGAAAAAATCATGAAAAACATTTACCATTTAAGATAACACAGGTGACATTCATGTTATATGGAGTAGATGATAGCTATCCTGCCTATAAAATGCCAATAGAATTTTCTTTCTTTTTTTGTTTTTTTTGCCACTTTAACTTTTTTTATTATTATTGTTTGGGATTCACTGAAGGTACAAAGAATTAGGTTACACTGCTTGCATTTGTTAGATAGAGTCCCTTTTATAGTTGTGTCCTACTGACAAGACGTGTGCTGTACACTGTGACCCCAATGCCCTTCCCTCCTTCCCTCTCCCCACTCTCTCATTCCTCTCTGCACCCCTTGTATTAGATCATCTGCTGCCTTCATATTAGAGTAGAGTACATTGGATTCCTGCTTCTCCGTTCTTGTGATGCTTTCCTAAGAAGAATGTATTTCAACTCCATCCAGGTTAATACAAAAGACGTGAAGTCTTCATCTCTTCTAATGGCTGAATAGTATTCCATGGCATATGTATACCACAGCTTGTTAATCCATTCCTGGGTTGGTGGGCATTTAGGCTGTTTCCACATTTTGGTGCTTGTAAATTATGCAAATGTCCTTATGATAAAAGGATCATTTTTCTTCTGGCTAGATGCCTAATACTGGGATTGCAGGATCAAATGGGAGGTATAATTTGAGTTCTTTGAGGATTCTCCATACTTCCTTCCAAAAAGGTTGTATTGCAATCCCACCAGCAATGTAAAAGTGTTCCCGTCTCTCCACATCCACACCAGCATCTGCAGCTTTGAGATTTTGTGATGTGGGCCATTCTCACTGGGGTTAGGTGGTATTTCAGGGTAGTTCTTTTTAAATGTGACTGCCACTTTATTTTTTTCCCTCAGGTTACACTGATTGCATTTCTTAGGTAAAGTTCCTCCTATAATTAATTGTGTCCCACCTCCCAAAAAGTATGTCACACACCATGAGCCCGTACCCTACTCCCTCCTTCCCCCACCCCCCACCATGTACTAGGTCATCAATTGTCCTCATATCAGAATTGAGTACGTTGGATTCCTGCTCCTCCATTCTTGTTATGCTTTACTAAGAAGAATGTGTTTCAACTCTATCTAGGTTAATATAAAAGATGTAAAGCCTCCATCTTTTTTAGTGGCTGGACAGTATTCCATGATATACATATACCATGGCTTGTTAATCCATTCCTGGATTGGTAGGAATTTAGGTTGTTTCCAAGTTTGGCAATTGTAAATTAAGCTGTGATAAACAGTCTAGTGCAAATGTCCGTATAATAAAAAGATTTTTTTTTCCTTCTGGGTAGATGCCCAGTAATGGGATTGCAGGATCAAATGGGTGGTCGAGTTTGAGTTTTTGAGTAGCCTCCATACTTCTTTCCAAAATGGTTCTATTAGTTTGTATCCTACCAGCAGTGTAAAAGTGCTCTCCACATCCACACCAGCATTTGCAGCTTTGGGGTTTTGTGATGTGTGCCATTCTCACAGGGGTTAGGATATCTTAGGGTAGTTTTGATTTGCATTTCTTTGATAATTAAGGATGATGAGCATTTTTTCATAAGTTCGTTAGACATATGTCTATCTTCTTTAGAGAAGGTTCTATTGATCTCTCTTGCCCATTGATATAAGGGATTGTTGACGTTTTTATGTAGATTAATTTGAGTACGATTTCTTCTTGACTTAAATCTAGGGAGAGGGTGTGATTCTAGGTGTTGATCCATTTTCTCCACATTGTCACATTTCTGTGCATAGAGTTTCATATAGTACTCAGAGATGATCTGTTGTATCTCCGTGGCATTTGTTATTTTCTTTATTGTTTCTGATTGAGATTATTAGAGATGTTTCTAGTTAATCTGACCAAAGGTTTATCAATTTTATTCATTTTTTCGAAAACCAACTTTTTGTTTTGTTAATTATCTGAAGGATTCTTTTGTTTTCAGTTTCATTAATCTCTGACTTAATTTTGCTTATTTCTTTCCTTCTGCTGGATTTGGGATTAGATTGTTCTACTTTTTCCAATTCTATAAGATGGTTCATGAGTTTGTTTTTGCTGTGCTCTTTTTCTATTTTTCTAATGTAGGTGTCTAATGTGATAAATTCCCCTCCTAAGAGTGCTTTTGATGTATCCCATAGGTTTTAGTAACTTGTGTCTTCATTGTTGTTATGTTTGAGGAATTTAATGATTTCCTCTTTTATCACTTCCCAAACCCAACTATCATTCAGCATAAGGTTGTTTAATCTCCAGGTCTTTTGTGTGGGGATGAACATTTTTGATGGAGTTGAGTTCTACCTTATTGTCTTGTGGTCTAAGATGATACAAGGTATAATTTCGATTCTTTTAATTTTGTTGAGGTTTGATTTATATCCTAGGATTTGGTCAATCTTTTAGTACATACCATAGGCTGATAAGAAATATGTATATTCCTTAGCTTTGGGATGATGTGTTCTATATATGTCTATTAATCCCATTTGTTCTAAGGTTACATTTAAGTCCTTTGTATCTTTGTTTATTTTCTGTTTAGAGGACCTGTCCAGTCCTGTCAGAGGGGTTTTAAGGTCCCCAACAATTATGGTGTTACAGGATATCATATTGCTCAAACCATCAATGTCTGTTTCAAAAATCTGGGAGCATGTAAGTTGGGTGCATAAATATTTAAAATTGAAATGTCTCCTTGTTTTATTGTTCCTTTGACCAGTATAAAGTGTCCATCTTTGTCTTTCTTCAATTTAGTAAATCCACTTGTATCTGAAAATAAGATTGTAACCGCTTTCTTCTGATTTTCATTTGCTTGAAATACTGTTTTCTACCCCTTAACCCCGAGTCTTGATTTGGCCTTCAAGGCTACATGGGTCTCCTGGAGACAGCATATGGATGGCTTGTGCTTTTTTATCTAATCAGCCATATTGTGCCTCTTCAGTGGTAAAGAATTGATAAGCATGATGGAGTTCTATTTATCTTACTTTATGAAGGTCCATTGTGCAGTTTTATCCTTTGCACCACAAAGGATAGATATGGAAGGTATGTTTTGACCCTTAGCTTCTGGGTGTTTACTTTGCTGGTGGTCCATTGTGATGGTAAATGTTGAGAACAGGTCTAAGTATTTCCCACTGACCTGGTCTTGTGGTGAATTTCCTCAGTGTTTATATGTCCACAAATGATTTGATGAATTTTAAAGTTTAGTTTAGAAGGATACAGAATTCTGGGCTTAAAATCATTTTGTTTAAGGATTTTGAAGGTGGATGACCATGCTCTTCTGGCTTAAAAAGTTTCAGGTGAAAAGTCTGCTGTTGTCCTAATGGCGCTGCCTCTGTAGGTAAGTTAGTACTTACTTCTGGCTGCTTGCAGAATTTTTTCTTTCATCTTGACTTTGTATAGGTTCATTACAATGTGTCTCGGAGAGGCTCTGCTTGAGTTGCAATGACCTGGGGTTCAACATCCATCTGAATGGAGTGTGTCGAGGTCTTCAGTAAAACTTCAGAAGTTTTCTTAAGTCTCTAGTAGGGCTTCTATTCCTTTGGGACAATCTTCTTCCCCTTCAGGAATCCCTATTATTTGTATGTTTGAATGCTTCATGGAGTCTAGTAGTTCTCTAAGCAACTGTTCTGCTTTCTGTGTTTTCTTTTCTGTCTCTTTACCTACCTGAGTTATCTCGGAAACTTTATCCTCTAGCTCTGAAGTTTTTTCTTCTTCATGTTCTAAGGCCTATTTTTTATACTTTCTACTGCATCTTTACATTCCCTGATTGGCTCCTTCATTTCCTTAAGCTGCATCATATCCTTTCTATATTCTACCATTTCTTTTATTGTCCTTATCATCCATGTTTTCTTTTCTTTTCTTTTTTTTGACACAGTCTCATTACGTTGCCCTTGGTAGAATGCCGTGGCATCACAGGTCATGGCAACCTCAAACTCTTGGGGTAAGTGATTCTCTTGTCTCAGCCTATCAGGTAGCTGGAACTATAGGTGCTTGCCACAATGCCCAGCTATTTTTTTGTTGTAGTTGTTATTGTTGTTTAGCATGCCCAGGCTGGGTTCAAACACACCAGTGTAGGGGTACAGGCATCTGTGCCCTTGGAAGGTCAATCAGTCTCCCATGTGAAGGCAAGTTTAAAGTCTTTTGTGAGTTAGAAAGGAAAAATCCTGGTGGGATTTTTCAGGTTACTCCCTTAAGAGGATTAACTGCCTCCAAATGGTTGGTTGAAGGATTATTACTTAGCATAAGAATAACCTTGGTAGGCTCAGCACCTGTGGCTCAGCGGGCTAAGGCGCCAGCCACGTACACCTGAGCTGGCGGGTTCGAATCTAGCCCCGGCCCGCCAAACAACAATGATGGCTGGAACCAAAAAATGGCTGGGCATTGTGGTGGGCACCTGTAGTCCCAGCTACTTGGGAGGTGGAGGCAAGAGACTCACTTGAGCCCAGGAATTGGAGGTTGCTGTGAGCTGTGATGCTAAAGCACTCTATCCAGGGTGACAGCTTGAGGCTCTGTCTCAAAAAAAAAAAAGAATAACCTTGGTAAAGTAGTTATCAGTTAAGCCAGTCAAACTTTAGCTGATAAGGATAGTTTTTCATAATAAGTGGTTATCAGTTAATCCGATTTATCCATAGACCTATAAACACCAGGCAGCAAAAGGCCTGGGGCCAGGTTCAAGTCATATATTTATTGATTAAGTCATGTGCTTGTTGATTAAGTTATGTGCCTATATAAGCCTTGTTGGAAGAAATAAATTTGCTGAAATGCCTGAGCAAGCATCAGCCATTCCGTTTCAAATCAATCATTTCGTCTGCGGTGCTACCTCTGCGACATTGGTCAGGAGGGCTGGGTGGCAGCAACACACCAGCCCCAGTGTATGTGGCCAGTTCCCTAACCACTGAGCTATGGGCATGAAGCCCATGTCCATTAATCCTTCATGGGTGGAATCTTTTGCAGTAGCTGCCTCATGGTCCCTTGGGGTTATTCCTCTGTTTTGGTTTTTCATGTTGCCCAAATTGTTCTGTTGGGTCTTCCTCACGTATTCTTTCTTCTTGTTTTCCTCCTTGTTCCCTTTTTTCCTTCTCATATGGTTCTTTGCTTCAAATTAACTTGTCTCAGAGCTTAGGTCTTGAGGTGGCTTCAGCCTGAACAAAGCCAAACTTTTCCTCATCACCAAAAAAACAGAAGTTCTTGCTCTTGATGACAATATGTTGCAATATGTT
Source organism: Perodicticus potto (assembly GCA_963574655.1). NCBI lineage: Eukaryota > Metazoa > Chordata > Mammalia > Primates > Lorisidae > Perodicticus > Perodicticus potto. Next base: position 39,844 of record CAUYRH010079546.1, read on the forward strand.
GCCAGGACACCAGGTGGCACTGTGGCTTTTTTAGGAGACAGTGAGCACAACCAGCAATTTCTATGGTCCTCATTCCAAACTTAGTTGCCTTTGGTGATCGCCTGATTTTTTTCTTCAACATGCAGACCCTGAGATCTTAAAGGTCATAAGAATCCTTCAGGGGCAGGTCTCACAGTGCCCCCAGCTCCAATTTCCAGGGGGTGCAGTAGTCCCTCAGCTTATCCCAAGATTGAAGTTCTGATCCCAGCAGGCAGAATTAAGATGGTTGTGCTTCAGGTCCCTGCTAAGACCTTCTCATAACCTTTCTACAATGGAAGCTCCCTGGCTGCCAAGACCTTCTCAGTATGGCTGACTTGCCAGCCACCAAACCTATGGCAAATCCACTCCAATTGGCATTCAAATCTGGTTGCTATATACTGTTCGAGTTCTCCCCCTCTTCTAAGCTTTCCACTCAACACACAGCTTACCCTGACAACTGAAAACTCCAGGAAGGCTTCCTCCTGTCCTGGACCTCTGCGGGGGCCAGCCAATCCTAGCAGGTCACAATCACTTGCCTGATTCCTCATATTTCCATGGCTCCAGAGCATACACTGTATCTAGCTCACCACCTCTTTGCTGTGCTCCCTGAGCTACAACTCTGGGTAAGGTCTTTGTGCCAAGTATGGTTGGGTTTTCTCTTTTTCTGCAGTTGTTCTAGATCCAGTTGTTCTGGATCTCAGCTGAATGATCCTTATGGTTTGTCACCTTGCTTCATGCCCAGCAATAAAATTTTCATTGTACTTTAGTGACCTGAGTGTATACACAAGGTCTGTCCAGAAAGTATCCAGCCACATTAATACCATTTTACTATTTTTCATATTACCTGGCTGGATACTTTCTGGACAGACCTCGAATAAGCACTGGTTTGCCCAGGCATGATGACTCATGCCTACAATCGTTGCATTTTAGGAATCTGAGGTTAGAGGAACAGATGAGCTCAGAAGTTTAAGACCAGCCTGAGCAATACCCAATCTCTACTGAAAATGGAAAAAAAACCAGGAGGTATCATGGCACAGGCCTGTACTCCTGGCTACTTGAGAATCTGAGGCATAAGGATTGCTTTGGGCCAGGATTAGAGGTTTCAGTGAGCTATGATAATGCCACTGCACTGTAGCCTGAGTGACAGAGATTCTTTTTCAAACACACAGAAAAATGAAAATTATATAAAATCATTACTTTTATTGATCTAAGTAATTTTGGCTGATGATAACATTAAAATTCTATGAATCATTCAATACTATTTAATAGAGAGCCAAAAATGTTAACTGCACTGTGAATTAAGAGGATAACACTACTGTAAATTATTGGATCTTATATTTTGAGATCAATATTTATATTGGATCTTATATCATCACCTTTAAAATAAATGTCATTTCTTTAAAGTGAAACAAAGAACTAAAAATAAATCACAGAAATAATTTGAAACTATATGTATTTTATTTTACTCAGATAAAATACTGAGATGATAAACAAGAAACCAGTTGCAGTTTAAACAGAAAACAATATCACTCCTGCACTCTTCATGTGCTTTAGTAGCAAATTCATATCCAACTATTACAAATAGTATAATATTCTTCCTGGTTTAACCCTTCCTTCCTAACAAAGTCCTTTTAAGAAATAAGTGTAAAAATTTAATTTTCCTTTATTAGAGAAAAAAGACAACTCTAAAAATGTACCACAGATATCAACAAAAGTAGCAAAACCAATGACTAGCAACTAATCCAAAATACAAGAACCAATTCCCAAATGAGCAAATGCATATCCAACCCTAGAAACAAAAAAGAGTCAAATATTTTGTAGTAGGCAAAATTCTAACAATATTACTTTCACACTTAATATGCCCTGGCTATTCAATCAAGCAATCAAGTAGGTACTTCTGTGAAGGGACTTTGTAGATCTGAACAAGGTTAGGGACCTTAAAGTAAGATTATCCTGCGTTATCCAAGTGGGCCAATCTAAGCACTTGACCCCTTAACAGTGAAGACATTTCTCTCATTAGAGTCAATAAAGTGTAAGAGAAGAAAGAAGCAGAAGGGATGAGGCCGGGAGGAAGTCAGAGAGATGGTAACCCTGAGAAGGAATCAATCTGCTAATGGAGGAAGATGACTATATACCAAACGACACCAAATCACAGAAAGAAATCTCAGTCCTGTGCCTGGGTGGGGCTGAATGTGAATGTGTCTGAAAGCGGATTCTTTTCAGAGCCTCCCAATAAGTGCTCCAAAGGCCAACAATAGTTTAACCTTGGGAGACTTAGAGCAGAGAAACCTGGAGAGCCCACAAGACTTCTAACCTACAAAAGATAATAAATAGGTATGGTTTAAAGCTGGTACATTTGTGGGAGCAAGAGAAAAGGAATGCATATATCCTTATGTCTTCCTTCCCTTTAAACCCAGACTTTACAAGACAAACTGGGCTATGGATAGTACCATAGTACCACAGACAACACGACAGGATAGTACCATGAACGAGAGAGGTAAATGATTATCCATAAAACTAGGAAAGTTGTATGCCTCAAAAAAAACCTTTTGATAGAGAAGTTTTAAGGTTTTCTGGTTCTTATTATCACAGCACTTTATGGAAACATAGCTCTTTATATTCTCAATATACATAGACTAATACCTTGCTCATAATGTTAGGTAATAGAAAACAGCTCTCCTGGGGAAGGAGGACAAGGGTGGAGGTCCCAGGTCCTCATTTGGGTGTCACTCATCTCAATTTCGCCCCATGTGATTGCTGAAACCTGGGGAGGAGGGACCACCAGTCTACCTATCAGAACGTAGTGTGCCAAATGCAAAAGGATGTGGAAGACTCTCCAGCCTAACAACAAGTACAACAGAGTCTTCAAGGTGACTTAGGATAGTCTGGAGACTAATTATCATGCAGTCCACACCCCCCTCCTACGGGCTCTAAGAGAGTCTCACAAGAGGCCCACATGTGCAATTAGACTCTGGTTCCAAGGTGACCTCTGAATCGGAGGTAGACCTGAAACAGATGGTTATACAAGAGAAATGCCAGCCATAACCCAGGACTGTTGGCCTCTTTGCCAACTTGCCTCGGCAATGGAGGCCCGTTGACTGTCTATAGCAAATCTATCCTGCTTTGTAGATTTTATTACTCTGTAAACCTATCTTTTTCTTCTTCAATAAATTTTGTTTCATGCTTGTCTTACTTTGGGGTATTTGATCATTTTTCAATCAAGAGCACTCCAAGAACCTAGGACCAGGCAGCTGCCTGAAACCCTGACATTTTAGGGCACAGCAGCTGCCTTGAAACCCAATAATGATTGTGTTTTCTAAACCCAAAATTAAAGCAGAATTGCAGAAGTCAGAATATTTGTATCTGGTAACCACTATTTTTAAAAAGTAATGGAGTAAATTTTGCTAGTAAGTTTTGCTTTATAGAAATATATTAAACAGGTAAGTCTAAAAACTTTGAGGTCTGCTAACACTAACTTAAATCTTCAAATCAAAACTAATTTCATGAAGATATCTTTGTAAGTTATAGTTACTATTTTAAAGTTTATAGAATATAAAAAGGATTGTTAAAACTTACTAAATCTTTCTATATGAATGATGCTTGAGAAATTACATTTTTTTTTTTTTTTTGAGACAGAGCCTCAAGCTCTGATAGAGTGCTGTGGCAACACAGCTCACAGCAACCTCCAATTCCTGGGCTCAAGCGAGTCTCCCGCCTCCGCCTTCTAAGTAGCTGGGACTACAGGCACCTGCCACAGTGCCCAGCCATTTTGGTTGCAGCTGTCATTGTTGTTTGGTGGGCCTGGGCTGGATTCGAACCCGCCAGCTCAGGTGTATGTGGCTGGCGCCTTAGCCTGTTGAGCCACAGGTGCCAAGCCGAGAAATTCTGCTTCATTTGGAATCAAATCTCTAGGATTTGATTAAAAAGAGGTAAGTGCTTATCGTTCTCTAGCATTTTGAATTTTTAAAACTTAATCATGTAATAAAAACTCCAATTTTACATAAAAATATGTTAGTAAGTCTATTTGACCAAATACAGTAGTCCAGCCATACAATAAATATAATATTTGCTTAGAAATAGATAGCATGGTTTTACAAGTATATTAAACTGTTAAAGCATTTGAATATCTGAATATCATGAGGATTTCAGTTAATGACATTAAACCTTAAATGTCTTTTGACCTGGAGATGAAAATAGTACCATAACTGAATATTCCAAAGAACTGACAGAGATTCAAACCATGAAATCAATAAGCAAGGTCATATGCCATGCTGCACAAAGACCATATTTTAAAAGACTAAACATGTGGAAAAAGGATAAACTTTTAAGAGCTTCTTTAAAAATTGGCTCATTTACTTAAGTTTGCAATTGAGTTATAGGAATAGGCAATAAATACACAGACAAACCAGAAATATACCCAATAGTACTAAGCGCTATGCAGAGAAGTAAACCAGGCTAATGTGCTGGTACTTATGAGGTAGCCTAAGACATCTCTGAAATGCAGCATTTTAAGCTAACATCAGAATGATACAGAGGAGCCATTCGTGAAAAGAAAAGGAGGAAAAATATAGGGCAACAGAGAGGTCTGGGGCTGTTTTGCCCCTAAGACTTGTTTGCACACTGAACAAGTCAGAGGAGGACAAGGTGAGGTTGGAGAGACTAGGGCGGGGGGGTGGGGGGGCAGGCTGTGGGTGAGGCTTTGTAATCTTAGATAAGGAACCTGATTTCATTCTAAATGTTTCTAGAAGACCTTGAAGATTTTATACAAGAAAAATTCCATTTAGATTTTTAAAAGACCATATAACCTCCTGAAGAGAAGGGGCCGAAAAGGAAGCAAGAATCAAACTAAGGAGAATCAATTAGGAAGGTAGTCACTGATTTAACAAACACTTATAGTGCCTGTATGTTTCTGAAGCTATTTAAGACATTGGGGACACAACTATAAAACAAAGTTTGTGCCATCGTGTGGCATGTATTACAGTCACTGGACAATCAATAAACAAACAATAACAATACATCAGATAGTAAAAACAGTTCAGAGGAAAACAAACAAAGGTAAAGGAGGGTGTGTGTGTGTGTACATGCGTCTCATGAAGGATGAGGCGGAAGACAGTCATCACACGAGAATCTGGGTTGGCAGGTATTAGGAGTTCAATCGGTAAAAAGTGATACGGTGAAGTTCTAACCCCAGACCCTCAGAACATGACCTCATTTGGAAATAGGGTAACTGCAGACATAATTAGTAAACTTCTGCTGAGGTCATGCAGGGGTATTCAACCTTGAAGAATAAGAGTTGCCTTGGGCCACACATTAAATACACAAACACTAACAAAAGCTGATGAGAAAAATAAAAGGTAGCTGCGTACTTTTCGAGATATCCAACACCACAAATAAGCGAAAAACGGTCCTCAAATAATCAGCATGTGGCCTGTGAGCCACAGGTTAGACACTCCTGGTACAGTATACTTCAGTCCACTATGGTTTATGTCCTCACAAGAAGACAACCCTATAAAGACATACACAGGGAAAATGACGTGTGGAAATGAAGGTGGAGATTTGAGTTGAGCAACTGCAAGCCAAAAACCACCAAAGACAGTGAACAAACTACCAGACTCCAAGAAGAGGGAAGAAAGGATTCCCTGGTTTCAGAGGGAGCATACCCTTGCCGACACCTTGATTTCAGACTTCTAGTCTCCAGAACTGGTAGACAATAAATTGCTGTTGTGTTAAGCCACAAGGTTGGGGGTACTTTGTTATGGCAGCTGTAGGGAACTATTTACAGTAGGTTAGAATCAGAATGGATGTATATAAGGCACAACTTTAAGTTTTAAGACTTAGGTTACCTGCATCTTAGAAGGGTACAAGTGAAAATTACTAAATGCAGAATATAAATGTCTTCATATAATGATTAAAAGGCCATGAAGGCTATATTAAATAGTTCAATGAAAATATTTCAGATTGTATATGAAGTCAGCACACTGTACCCCATGATTGCACCAATGCACACAATTATGATTTAATAAATATAAAAAAAATAAAAAATAAAGACTTAGGTTACCATTCTGCTAACAATATACCTTTTAAACTGAGAGTAAGTTTGACTATTTCAGTATTTAATAAAAATAAAGGCTCTGGAATTTGAATTCTGTCATTCATTAGCTGTATGATCTTGTTTCTTCATCTTTAAATGGATATAAAAATACCACTTACTTTATAAGGTTACCGTGAGGATTAAAGGAACTGATAACATATATAGTATTAAATTTCTACCTGGTATATAATACGAGCCATTTAAGTGTTAGCTGATTATTATCATTATAAACATTCAAATTTAAATGAAGAGTATGTTCACTAGGATAAAACTGATAATCTGATGCTAAGAGATAATTCCTCAAAATGATACCCTGATATATTCAAATATAATAGATTTACCTGTTAACAAGAGAATTATTCTACATTATATATATATGTATATATATATAAATAATATTTGCTACAAAGCTTTTCAATGGTAAGCATGAAAGGTCCAATTTTTTTTCAATTTCATACATTTCTGTGCTAAACTGTTTATATGAGAAATTCTAATTTAGAGGAAATATATATATGATGTTAGTCTTACTCGATTCAAATATATATAAGTTACAATTAATAATAAAGTTTCTATATAAAATTTCATATATATATATATATGAAAAAATTAGTGGAAATAAAGAATTTTTTTAACTGTCAGCATACTGTTTTAACTATGCCAGACTTTTCATTTCCACTCTAATTCTAAAATCTCCTATGACTTAGACATTGAAGATCCCTGACTTCTCTCTTGTTTTTGTTTGTTTTTTGTATTTCTCTGAAGGTTTCACATGTACTATCCACAGAGTGGAGGAGGCTCAGTCCTTTCTGGCAGCTGCCTTCCTCATGGTGGCCAGGGCCTTGCTCAGACCCCCTGGAGGTCTCCTGGTATAGACGTGTGCCCCCGTTTTTTCTTGATGAATGTGAAGGCTTGATTGTTGTTGAGACTTTAAGAAACTCTGTGGCACATCGCTCACATGGGGTGAAGCCAGACACCTCTCAAATCATGCACAACCTTGCACAACCGTGGTGTGTTTGGTGAGGCTTCCACCGGGGCAGCTGAGTCCCGGCTTGCTCGTCTTTTTGGTCACCTTGTGGCCTTGCCTGAGGTCCACGGCCAGGAGTTAGCACAGAGCCATGGCTCGGCTCTCTCTGGTGGCTGCCATGGTGGACGATCTATGATTCTTGAATGATTTCTCTGTTTCAAGTAAAATCCATTTCATAATTTTTCCTTGACATACTTTTTTCCCAAACTTTTCTTGTAAAAATGGAATTATTTCCAAATGGGTAACAACTTTTAGTTCTTCAAACAAGACTATTCCAAATGCTTAATAGGAATATGTTATAAAATTTATGTTTGAAAAGACAAATTGTTGAGTTTTTGCTTTAGATATAGCAAAAATAACTCATTTTGAAGACTTTATTTCCAAGACTATGGCATACGAAAATTCATCTATCTTTGCCTAAATTTTTCATGAAAATGTGACTATAAGTAGCACTTAAGCAGTCCAGATTTGGCGTAAACATTTGATTGCCTACATTGTAATTCAAATCATGGACAAATATCTAAAATGCTTCTATATGAAAATATTTTTTAAATCCTCAAAAACCTTTACTAAATATTGGATGTCAATTATGCATCAAATTTAATTCAACATTGCAAATGATTATTTCCAACATAGAGAATTCTTTTTCTAAAACGAATAGACATTATAAAATAAGTAGAATGAATTTAAAACATTTCTAAAAAAAAAAAAAACATTTCTAAACTAAACTCACCAAAATGTAAATTAAAAATAAATAATTCAGGCCGGTGGTCTAGTTCTTGAAAAGTATTACACTTACCCAGAGTTTTACAGGCAAAAAGAGCCATGGCACTTTGTAATCTGTCTGGTCTTAGAGCCTGAACCACAAGAACCTTAAAAGAAAGTGCAGAATATTTTTAAGAGTAAAACACTTTTATCTAAACAATAATAAATACTAATTAAACAAATATTTAGTAAAATATATAAACATATCATTTTCCAAAATATTTACTATGATTGAAACTGTCACAATAGGCATATTCCAAAATACTTTGTTAATATCCAAAATATTGTTAAAATTCATTTACTTCCTCAAGCCTATCATCACAAGAAGACATAGGTTAGCTGTGTCGGCAGGATCTAATTAAGGGCTGAATGGCAAGTGAAGAGAGTGATACGTAGGTAAGCATTTCTGGTGAAGGCAAACAGAAATCTTGACTAAAATTTTCAAATCACTATATGTTAAATCATGTATATCTATCATATTCCTAGAAGTTTACATTTTCAAATGATTTTTTTTAGTTGTTTCCCTTTTTTTGATTTGTCTTGTTTTTGTTTTCAAAGTACATTTGGAGAAAGAAAATTCACAGTATGTAGAGATCCCACAGCTAACACCCTAGAGAAGAGATCCAGACAGAAGGTCACTTCCTACAGGGTCAACTTCTAGAGAGCTCTCCTGCTTCCCAGGATAGTCTAACTCTTTTTGACTAGCAAAAAAAATGAGTGGAACCTAGGATTAGGTTTCATCATTCTATTTTGAAATAGAATCTAAAAAATCCCTATTCTTTAAGTATTTTTTAAGTAGAATGCTAACAAATAAGTGTAGAACCCATACAATTTGTACTTTAACTTCTTCCAAAAAGACATTTTTCTTATTGCAAGATTCCCTTTGGGTTGGAGGCAGAGGGAGTAAGAAAGCTACAGGAAAGACATCCTATCCAGAAATTTTTCCACTAGTTTTACTGAATAATGAGGCAAAAACAAAAAGCCCTTCTTCACATAATCCATTAAAAGTTAAGTAACCCCCTAAAAACAAAAGTTTTCATTTAAATGGCTTCTGAATAATAAGAAAAACATTAAACATGTTTTCTCATTTAAATAACACTAAATTTTACCTGCTGAAATAAGGAAACTTTTTTCGTAAGAATAGATGGAAACTCTTGCTCACACATTGAATTATGATAATAAGTACGCCACAAAGCTACATCTTCAAAGCAGAGGGTCTGATAAAGACTGGGAAGAGCAATCTAAAAAAACGAAAATAAAAATAACCATACATAGTGAGCAATGTATATAAACATGTATTTTTTTAAACTAAAAAAGCAAACAAGAATTATGTATTGGTAGCTATGTAGTACTTGTTTTCCACTTTGTTTTGGTGTGTCTAATCATTTGTAGGTTTGCAACAGTACTCTAGACTCATCCAATGTGAAATTCAGAATTAAATAAAATATTCCCAAAGTAGTACTAAATCAATATTTGCAAGTTACCAAATCTTTTTTCTACGTGAAACATTTGTACCTAGCTATCTCCACCTGGTGGAGAAAAGAAATGATTCATTAAAACCAGGCACACATTTTAAGGACTGCCATGTTCGACAAAGACTCTTTAACAATTTTGGTCAGGCTCCTCTGAGGTTTGTTTTTTTTGTTGTTGTTTTGTTTTTTGTTTTATTTATTGTTTTCACTATGCCTCAATCTTGGGCTTCACATCCTTTCCTGTAGTTTTAAGTAGAATCTTCTTAGGCTACTTTTGCAAGAATTCCTACTCTTAATACTCAAACAAATTCTTTCTTTTTTTTTTGAGACAGAGCCTCAAGCTGTCACCCTGGATAGAGTGCTGTGGCATCACAGCTCACAGCAACCTCCAATTCCTGGGCTCAAGCGAGTCTCTTGCCTCTGCCTCCCAAGTAGCTGGGACTACAGGCGCCCA
>CAUYRH010079554.1:0-11333 GCA_963574655.1 Perodicticus potto
TATAGTGATTAAGAAAATGCTATGAGGGCTATCTCTCACAGTACGATCAAAATGTTTCTGATTGTATATGAAGCACATTCTGCCCTATGATTGCACCAATGTACACAATTATGATTTAGTAAAATTATTAAAAAAAAAAAAAAAAAAAGAATCTGTGATGGCCAGGGCGGCGCCTGTGGCTCAAAGGATTAGGTCGCCGGCCCCATATGCCGGAGGTGGCAGGTTCAAACCCAGCCCTGGCCAAAAACTGTAAAAAAAAAAAAAAAAAAAAAAAAGGAATCTGTGATGTCCAAACCTGAGTATGCGTCATATTCACATCTCTTCCCTCTGTACCTATTATAGTGTTTTTGCACATAGTAAATGCTCATAAATCAGTATTCACTGACTGAATGCTAAGGATGAAGGCCTGCCATGAAAGGCAACAGAGGAAAACCTTACGCGTGAGACATCAATTGAAAGGGATCATTAGAAAGCATCTCATTGGTAGCCTGGCGTTGTGGTGGGTGCCTATAGTCCCAGGTACTTCGGAGGAGGCTGAGGCAAGAGAATCACTTAAGCCCAAGAGTTGGAGGTTGCTGTGAGCTGTGACTCCATGGCACTGTACCGAGGACGACATAGACTTTGTCTCAAAAAAAAAAAAAGCTTTTTTGGAATGTCCTGGGCTCCAGGCCCTACATCCAGGGCTGTAAACTGTACAGAGACTCTTCCCAATGTACAACAAACCTGAGAATATTCATCCTGTACTACGATAGAACTTTACATTATTATTTTTTTTTTTGAGATAGAGCCTCAAGCTGTCACCGTGGGTAGAGTGCCGTGGCATCACAGTTCACAGCAACCTCGAACTCCTGGGGTCAAGGGATTCTCCTGCTTCCGCCTCCCAAGTAGCTGGGATTACAGGCGCCAGGCACAACGTGCGGCTATTTTTTGGTTGCAGCCGTCATTGTTGTTTGGCGGGCCCCGGCTGGATCCGAACCCGCCAGCTCAGGTGTATGTGGCTGGCACCTTAGCCGCTTAAGCCATAGGCGCCGAGCCAGAATTCTACATTCTTATAATTTGTATGTTCATATACAATGAGCAGGTGGCCCTTCTTGCCACTGTGATATGGTTAGTATAACAATAGAACATTTACAATACCACTTATGATTGACACAAATGATCATTTTATAGAAAATCCAAGATACAAAGATGATTCTTTGCTTGTTCAAAAAAAATTTTTTTTTAGAGACTCACTTTGTCGCCCTCGGTAGAGTGCCGTGGCGTCACAGCACACAGCAACCTCTAGCTCTTGGGCTTAGGCAATTCTCTTGCCTTAGCCTCCCAAGTAGCTGGGACCACAGGTGCCCGCCACAACGCCTGGCTATTTTTTGTTGCAGGTTGGCCGGGAAACCCGCCACTCGCGGTATATGGGGCCGGACCCTACTCGCTGAGCCACAGGCGAAGCCCTGCTTGTTCAAATTTTTAAACAATAAATGTAATATAGCAAATAACTAAATTATGGGATTTAGAAATATAGATACTTGATTTATGATGGGGTTACATTCCAATAAACCCATACGAATTTGAGAATACGGGCGGCGCCTGTGGCTCATCGAGTAGGGCGTGGGTCCCATATACCGCGAGTGGTATAGAAGGTGGCGGGTTCAAACCTGGCCTCGGCCGAACTGCAAAAACAGAAAAATAGCCGGGCGTTGTGGCGGGCACCTGTAGTCCCAACTACTCAGGAGGCTGAGGCAAGAGAATCGCCTAAGCCCAGGAGTTGGAGGTTGCTGTGAGCTGTGTGACGCCACAGCACTCTACCGAGGACGATAAAGTGAGACTCTGTCTCTACAAAAAACAAAAAAAAGAAGAAGAAGTTGTTGTTGAGAATACTTAAGTACCGCAGCACAGTGGCTCACGCCTGTAATACCAGCACTTGGGGTTGGGGTGGGGAGCAAGGCGGAAATGATAAGAATGCTTGAGGACAAGACTCCAAGGTCAGCCTAAGCAACACTCAGAGACCTGTCTCTACAAATCCCAGAAAAATTAGCCGGGTATAGTGAGGAGGTTGAGGTGGGAAGACTACTTGATCCGAGTAGTTCCATGCTGTGATGAGCTGTGAGGGATCCACAGCTCATCCACAGCCCTCCAGTTTGGTTACAGAACAAGACCCTGACTTAAAAAAACAAAAAACAAACAGGGAAAAGCCATTTCATTCACCTAACCTATTGAACACCACAGCATCACAGTTTAGCCTGGCTTACCTTAAACGTGCTCAGAACACTTACATTAGCCTACACTTGGGCAAAGTCATCTATCACATAAGCCCATTTTATAATAAAGTGCTTAACATCTCAAATAATTTAGTGAAAGGAATAAATAGAACCGTTGTAATAGTACTTGAAATTATAGTTTCCACCGAATGAACATTGCTTTCGCATCCTAGTTAAAGCTGATTCACCATTGGAGAGAAGAACCATCTGCCTGTACATTGTTTCCCAGAAAAAAAAAGAATTCCTATCAGGTAAGGAAAAGGCCCAGAAAGATGCTAGCTTAAGCTGGTCAATGAAACTCCTAAACCTGAAAAAGCTTAACACCACAAACTAAATAATGAACCCAAAGTCAAGAACAAACTACCACCTGGGTTCCGCGCCTGTGGCTCAACAGGCTAAGGCGGCAGCCACGGTACACCTAAGCTGGCGGGTTTGAATCCAGCCAGGACCCCCAAACAACGACGGCTGCAACCAAAAAAATGACCAGACACTGTGGCGAGCGCCTGTAGTCCCAGCTATTAGGGAGATGGAGGAAGGAGACTCGCTTGAACCCAGGAACTGTAGGTTGCTGTGAGCTGTGATTCCACGGTGACAGCTTGAGGTTCTGCCTCATAAAAAAAAAAAAAAAATTACCACCCACAACAAAGAGAAAAAAATGTAAAAACCAAGTAGAACCCAAATTCTCACGAAGAAAACAACCCACTAACCCCATCTCACCTCACAGAAATGGTCCCATACAAAACACGTTGCACCTAACTCTCAAACACACACACAAAAAAACCACATACGATTCCTGATCACTGCTTCCAAACTAAAACAGTCTGATCGTCAGGAAGAATCAGATAAGAGCAACCAGGGTGTTGCAAGTCCTGGTTACGCAGAGACGTATAATCACGTATCATGCGAGCTCCAATCATCATTTTCTAATCTGTTCTCCATATGGAGAAACAGGTAAGGATTATCCCACCTGACGATAAAAACAACTTCTACGACACTCCGTACTCAGCGAAAAAGATTCCATTATAATCTACGGTGAGCAAACAACACGTTAGGCTGAGGAACCCAACAACTTAGGAGCCTTCTAATTCTATTGACGTACATTTTTGAAAATCTTCAAAATAAACTTTTTCTTCGTTCGACTGCTAAAAATGGATAAACAATGCCTCCCAGAATGCTCCGCTCACTTACAAGATGAAAACTCTACGAAGAGCTGCCATTATTTTACATGTCTCCGCCCACTCCCTGCCACTAGACCTCACATCTACCGTAATAATCAAAATAGAAGCGATACCTACTATCTTAACGGTCTGCAGGACTAGAAAACTTTCCTTTTTTTCTCCAGTAGTTTGGCCAAACTAATTGACCTGTGAAAATTGCATAGATCTTGATCTTACTATAAATATATTTTATTACAAAATACTAAATAAAACGCTGATAATCCCAGGCTTGGTAGACAATTTTTCCATCGCTAACATCCTCCACCTCCTAGCAGTTTGAGGGACTGGGACCGAAGTCTTCTTCCGGGAATGGTAATCAGCCCTTGCTCCTCTAGCCTTTAGCTTTCCGTTCTCCATGAGGTGATCAGAAAGGTTTCTTTTTCAGTCCAAAGACAGCGACGAATAATGCCATTTCAGTGACAGTTGGGAGGGCGCTGAGGAAGGCAGATAGTGGGTTCAGGACCCCTTCCAATGTAAACAACCAGTTCTCCAAACCAGAAGCCCCACCCCAAAGTGTAGGGGAAGTGGAATTGGGGGGAGGGGCGGTGTGAAACTTCGAAAGACTACAGGATAAGTATATCTGGTATTTCATATATACAGAAAAGGGCTGGGTGGGGGAATCTTCAGAGGTAGGGGGAACCTTCCTCCCTCATCCCCAATTACTGGGAGCTACCACACCTGCAGAAGGCAAAAATGTACCAGTACGTGGTGCACTCCCAGCGCTCGAATATGAAGAAAGACAGGGCCACAGACGCACTACAGTGAGCCCCGATGGCTTGGGAGGGCACCAGAGTCAAGGAAAGTTCTTTGGATGGACAGGTAGTGATAAGCCAGAAAAGGACAGTGGTGAGATGGAGCTGGTATCAGCTGTCAGGTTCATCTCTTGATTCGTGGACATGTTGTAAAGGCTAGAGTCAGCAGCCCTGCCTTCTTAGTTTTAGGACAGCCAGGTGACAAGAAGCCAGAGCTGAGCCTGCCCAGATAGGACCTCTAGCTATAGCCCATCCCATTTCTAAAGGCGAACTTGGACTTTTCAGGTGGGGTAAGAGTAGGCTACCAGGCCACACAGGAATGCTGACAGTGACTTGATACACTCTACTGGAATTATCCTCTAGTGCATATCTTTACACACTCCTATAGCATAGTGCTTATCGCACTGAATTACAAATGTACGTCTGTGTGTCTGCCTCCTTAAAATAGAAAACTGTGTTTTACTCTCATTTTGGGATCTCCGGTGCCTGGTGCCTGGCAGGGTTTAATAGTATATTAACTCTCTCACAATGCCTAAGATCTTTCAACTGGAGAGACTCCTTGCTGGCTAGGGCAAATGACTATTGTGCCTGGAAGGCCTATCTACCTAGTTGTAGGGAGTTGTGATGGAAATGGAGTCGTGTGGGAAAAGTGGGCAAACGGAAAGGATACAGATGAGGCTCTGGGTGCTGTTGAACATGGAGACTCCTGAGAGGAAACCAGCCAGCTCCACTGCAAAGAGGCCCAGGGTGATAGAGAGCGCTACCACCAGCCTGTAGAGAGGAAGGGGACTGGGTAAGACCTTTTAGACTTCTCAGAACCCTCCTTTCCCACCACCTCTTCGTTCTGACCACCCTGTCCCAAGAGCTCACTGAATGTCCTGCTTCTCATACTCCTCGGGGGTGAACCTGAGTGGCAGGCAGGCCAAGATGTTGCTTTCCTGGAAGCAGGGCAAAGAAGAGAAATGAAAAAAAGGAGGGCTGCAGAGCAGGCCTAGGAGCGGTGGGGAATAGAAGACTCAAGTGGGTAAGAACCTCGAGGAAGGGGCACGGCTTGGCTGGAACCACTCCGAGTTGGGAATGGGGGCGGAAAGACGGCAGCCGCGGGTCTTACCCGGGACCAGAATAAGGTGATGACGACCACTAGATGCGCCAGGAGCGTCAGGAACCGAGAGGGCACTAGCCCGGAGATCCGGGCCATGGCCCTCGGACACAAGGGAACCGCCTAGAGTGGAGGCCGTTCTCTCTCTCTGAGGTTGGAAGCGCACAGACCACCACTCTTGAAGCCTCCCGGGCAAGCAGAAAATCTCGACCAATGCCTCCTTCCCGCTCGTTCAGGCACCGCCCAGTTGCCTTGGGAACTACATGCGCGGCGTGGCGCCTGGATCCCTAAAAATCTCGCGAGAGCAGTAAATTCTCGCGCCGCCGCAGGCCTCCAAGAGAGCTCAGGTAGGAGTAGCTCGGTAAGTGGTGCAGAGTCTGGGTTGACCCGACCGCTAATTCTCCGCGCGCACCCGAGCCGTCTGCACCGGAGAGCATGCAGTGTCCCGCCACCCAGCATTGTCCAGTGTGCCCACACACAGGGCCAGAAAGCGGAAACCCACCTAGCCTGGGACACCCCCTTCTCCGATGCCCACGCCGGGAGCTGCGCTGCCTCCAACCGCGCTGCTGCCCAGGGTGAACCTCCGCGTAAGAGTTGATCACCTGAGGGCGCAGTCACCGCCACGCTCGAGAGACAGGCTCTTCCCTCCACCCTCTCCTTCGCATCCTTTTAGCTTCCCACTGCTTTGGGTCAGAGAAACAAGGGAACAGAATGTGGATAGGTGGGGGTCACAGATTATCCGGCATTCACATATTTTTACGGACTCCTTGATTTCCTGAGAGCCCCAGGCCTGAAACTTCCTTGAGGAAGACTCTGATTTTCCCCTAGAAACTTTGCTCAGTTTGGTGAGGAATTTGCAGAGTGCACAAAACGGCCAGCGTCCTTGAATTAGCTGGATGAAAGGCGGGTTTCGGGAGCAGAGTGGAACACTGGGGCTGGAAAGATGGGGGAGTGGGGAAGGGACTAAAATGGTCCTTTGCATCTTTGGGAGGCTTAGAGCTGGCTGGGACGCAGACTCAACTTTCAATTTCATTATTTCTTTGAGATGCTGGGCCTCTGACATTACCCAGCTACACAATCCAAGTATCTCTCACATAGTGACATCACTGATCTTTGAGTTTCAAAGGGGGATCCTTCAAAAGACCTCCTGGCTTGTTTCCCACGAGAACACTGTCCCTTCCCCACCCTACAAGTCCAGGAGGCATTCCTCATTCAACAAATATTTATGTATTTATTGGCCATCTAGTAAGTGCAACTTTGCTGGGGGGCACTAGGAGTACATTGATGAACAAGACAAAAATCCTTCCCTTCAAATTTATATTCTAGTCAGGGAAATCAACAAACGTCAACAAACAAATCTACAAGGCAATAGGTGCTATAAATAAATTTTAAAGGGGGAAACTAGAGTAATATGATATAGGAAAGGCTCTTTGAAAGTGGGTCATTTGTTCTTAAACTTGGTTTTAGAGAATTTGGCTAAAAATGAGAGGGAACGCATTTTTCTCTTCCTGGCCCCCAAAATAATAAATGAGTTTTCTTTTTCTAAACCAGTGAGTGAAAAAAATTCAGAGCTCAAAGTAGACACAAAGACTAGGGCTTTTCCAAATTAAAGGAGACTAAAGAGAGGTGATAGATTTGGCATGACAAATTTAAGGTGGGGTCCTGGACAGGAAAAAGACTTTTTCCTTTTATTACAAAGGACAGCAGTGGACCAATTGGCAAAATTCTAGTAAGGTTTATAGTGTAGATAATAACATTATTATCAGGGGCCAGGAAAGATGGCTAACACCTGTAATCCTAGTACTCTGGGACACCAAGGTAGGTGGAGTGCCTAAGCTGAGGTGAACTCAGATGTTCTAGACCAAACCTGAGCAAGAGAGAGACCTCCCCTCTCTTAAAAAAAAAAAAAAAAGTAGCCAGACTTTGTGGCAGGTGCCTGTAGTCCCAGCTACTTGGGAGGCTGAGGCAACATGATCACTTGAGCCCAAGAGTTTGAGGTTACTGACACTAAGAGCGACAAAGTAAGACTCTGTTTCAAACAAATAACAACAAAAATACATTATATCAAGGTTAATTTCCTGATTTTTGATAATTACGTAAGAGAATTGTAAGAGATTCTTATGTATGAGAATACCTTAGGTATAAAATACACACTGAAGTACTTAGTAAAGGGGCATTTTGTCTGTAACTTACTATCAAATGGTTTAGAAGGGCAGTGTCTGTGGCTTAAAGGAGTAGGGAGCTGGACCCATATACCAGAGGTGGCAGGTTCAAACCCAGCCCCTGCCAAAAACTGCAAAAAAAAAAAAAAAAGATGGCTCGGCGCCTGTGGCTCAATGGGCTAGGGCGCCAGCCACGTACACCTGAGCTGGCGGGTTCGAATCCAGCCCGGGCCCGCCAAACAACAATGATGGCTGCAACAAAAAAATGGCCAGGCGTTGTGGCGGGCGCCTGTAGTCCCAGCTACTTGGGAGGCGGAGGCAGGAGACTCGCTTGAGCCCAGGAATTGGCAGTTGCTGTGATGTTGATGCCATGGCACTCTATCCAGGGTGACAGCTTGAGGCTCTGTCTCCAAAAAAAAAGATGAAAAAAAATGGTTTTAAAAAAATATATTTGTTTATGTACATAAAGATGATGAGGCAAGCATGAGGTGAAGGCACAGTGGAATTCTTTGTATTATTTTTGCATATTTTCGTTTCTTTTTTTTTTTTTTTTGAGACAGAACCTCAAGCTGTCACCCTGGATAGAGTGCGGTGGCATTACAACTCACAGCAACCTCCAATTCCTGGGCTCAAGCGAGTCTCCTGCCTTCACCTTCCCAAGTAGCTGGGACTACAGGTGCCTGCCACAACACCCGGCCTTTTTTTTGTTTGTTTGTTTGTTTGTTTTTGGTTGTAGCTGTCATTGTTTGGTGGGCCCAGGCTGGATTCAAACCCTCCAGCTCAAGTGTACGTGGCTGGCACCTTAGCCCATTGAGCCACAGGCGCCAAGCCATATTTTTCCTTATTTTCTATAAATCAAATTACTTTTATTAAAAAAATTTTAAACAATAGGGTGGCACCTGTGGCTCAGTGAGTAAGGCGCCAGCCCCATATACCAAGGGTGGCAGGTTCAAACCCGGCCCCGGCGAACTGCAACAAAAAAATGGCCAGGCGTTGTGGCAGCGCTTGTAGTCCCAGCTACTCGGGAGGCTGAGGCAAGAGAATTGCCTAAGCCCAGGAGTTGAAGGTTGCTGTGAGCTGTGTGATGCCATGGCACTCTACTGAGGGTGATAAAGTGAGACTCTGTCTCTTAAAAAAAAAAAATTTAAACAAATTTTTAAAGATTTCTTGAGGCTTACATAGTGTTATTATTATGCAATTTTATTATAAAAAGGAATGATTTCTATGAGTGAGGGTCTCTAAATGTTAAAACTACATATTGAAACTATATAATAACATTTTTGTATAAAACTATCTCTTTTTTGGAGATGGAGTCTTACATTGTCACCCTGGCTACAGAGCAGTGGTATCGTCATAGCCCTGGAGTGAGTGGCTACGTGGGGAAAGACACCTGGTAACAAGTAGTACCTTGTGTGGCCATTGGCTGGCTCTAAAAAACAGTTTTGTGAGTAGGCTACAAATAGCTTCTCCTCCGTAGAGCTCGCTTCTGTGAACAAAGGTTGAAGAAAAAGACAGGACACCCAGCTCACTGTTTATTCATAACATGAAATGTGACTACCCAGTTTTTACTTTCTGGTAGGTACCCTATGCAAGGAGCCTATATGGTAAGCAGAATGCCCCAGACTTCCAACTGTCAGAGACCCAAATCTGAGTCATCCTTGAGCCTTGCTTTTCCTCATCCACCCACAGCCCCATGTCTAGACCTTGTTTATTTTCTAAATAACTCTTGATACCCTCTACTTTTCCTGCCTTCTTGGCTCTACCCTCGTCCAAGTCCCTTCCTATCCCTCTGGATAACTTTATGGCTTCCCCATTAGCCTTCTGCTTAAAATCTATACTCCAGGCTGCAACCAGAGTCAAATTCTAGAATATAAATCTGACCACATCCTTTCTCTCAGCCTGACATGATTTGGCCCTTGGCCACCTATTCAATCTTTCTGTGATCTTTTCTCCCCCTTCCATCACTAAACTTCAGAAATTCGAGCTTCTTTACTACTCAACAAATAGACTGGGTTCATTCCCATCACCTTTGCAGTTGTTCTTTCTTCTGCTTGGAATGCCCTCTCCCCAGATATTCACATGGCTGACTGTCTTCATTCTATTCAGAGACCTTGGAAAATCTTGCAAAAACAGGTCCCGGACATTCCTCACTTTTGCACTATGGCACAGCTTCTTTCATCTGTGAACAGTCAGACTTGATAAACTGTCACTGGAGGAGCTCAGCTCTGAAGGTCTGGGTTTTCTATTGCCAGGAGAAAATGCATATAAATTATAGACAGAGGGAGAAAAACATGAGTCTTCACATCTTGCCTAGATCTCAAGAATGTTTGCATGCTTGTAAAGTTCTGTGTTGGGCAACGCGGGAAACTCATCTCTCATTGTAAGTTAGCCGTCATTACTAACACTCATTTTAGGAATCAAATGACAATGAAGGCTACTTCTTTTTTTTTTTTTCTTTTGAGACACAGCTTCACTTTGTTGTCCCTGGTAGAATGCCATGGTGTCCCAGCTCACAGCAACCTCAAAGTCTTGGGCTCAAGTGATTCTCTTGCCTCAACCTCCCAAGTAGCTGAGACTACAGGTGCCCACCATGATGCTCAGCTATTTTTTTTTATTTTTTTAGAGACTGGGGTCTTGCTGTAGCTCAGGCTGGTCTCAAACTCATGAATTCAGGCAATCCACCCACCTGGGTCTCACAGAGTGTTAGCATTACAGGCATGAGCCACCACACCTGGCCTAATGAACGCTATTTCAAAGGAGAAAAACAGTGGTGTCCACTGTACTTCACGGTTTTGCTTGTCTCTCCTGAGATGGGGGTGATTTGAGGATATTTTCAGAACTTTGAAAGGGTCCAACAGTTAAGAAGAGAAATTTTGGCCACTCTCAATGGCTCACGCCTGTAATCCGAGCACTCTGGGAAGCCAGGCAGGAAGATCATTTGAGCTCAGGAGTTCAAAACAAGCCTGAGCAAGAGTGAGACCCTTTCTCTACTAAAAATTGTAAAACAAGCCAGCATAGTGGTGGGCACCTGTAGTCCCAGCTACTCTGGAGACTAAGGAAAGAGGATTCCTCAAGCCCAAGAGTTTGAGGTTGTTGTGAGCTATGATGGTACAGCATTCTACTTAGGGTGACAGAGAGAGACTCTGACTCAAAAAAAAAAAAAAAATTTTTGTGCCCTCAATGAAACCCCAACAATAAAAAAAAAAAAAAAAAACCTACCCTACTCTACACACCAGAGCTGAGAAACCAGTGTGGGTAATATTTGGTTATCATCCAATATTATTTGAATAGAAAATAAAGGAACGTTAATGAACCTCCCCCATTTAAAAACCAATTCCTAGGCCAGGCACGGTGGCTCATTCCTGTAATCCTAGCATTTAAGTTGGCCAAGACAGGAGCATCTCTTGAGCTCAGGAATTCAGACCAGATTGAGTAAGAGCTAGATGTCTCTATACTAAAAATAAAAAAACTAGCTTGTTGGGGGCCTGTAGTTCTAGTTACTTGGGAGGCTGAGGCAAGAGGATCACTTGAACTCAGGAGTTTGAAGTTGCTGTGAGCTAGGCTGGCTACAGCACTCTAGCCTGGGGTAACAGAGTAAGACTGTAGGGGGGGGAGTTATCTATTTACCTTTTTTGAATGAAAATTTAACTTGTTGGCTCGGTGCCTGTGGCTCAACGGGCTAAGGCGCCAGCCACGTACACATGAGCTGGCGGGTTCGAATCCAACCTAGACCAGCCAAACAACAATGGCAGCTGCAACCAAAAAAAAAAAATGGCCGGGCGTTGTGGCAGGTGCCTGTAGTCCCAGCTACTTGGGAGGCAGAGGCAGGAGACTCGCTTGAGCCCAGGAAT
>CAUYRH010079557.1:0-52586 GCA_963574655.1 Perodicticus potto
AAACTTACTAAATGCAGAATACAAATGTCTTCATACAATAACTAAGAAAATGCCATGAAGGGTATGTTAAACAGTTTGATGAAAACATTTCAGATTGTATATGAAACCAGCACATTGTACCCCTTGATTGCACTAATATACACAGCTATGATTTAATAAAAAAAAAAAAAAAAAGAACAGAGCTTTAGCTCAAGGCCCCTCCATAGTGGAAAATGTTTAAGAGAGGGAGCTTGGGAGTCAGACTGGCAGGGTTCGAGTTTCAGCTCCACCACTTACTAAGTTTTTCCACCTCTCTGTGCCTCAGTTTCCTCCAGGGATAAATGAGGAGAATAAATGTTTCCCCTCAGAGGATTGTTGTGGGAAGTCTGTGAGTTAATATATGCAAAGCTATTTATTAAATTGGTGCTGGTAACTCATGTATGTGTTTGCCAGCATGCTGGCAGAAGGTAATAGAACCAAAGATAATCAAGAATTGCTAACATGGAGTACTCTGAACACCCTTTTAATGGATACGTCAGAGAGAGGTCATTTTTAATATGCAGACACAAAACTACTATAGTGTAGTGGTTTTGCTGTTGTTTTTTAAATATTAAAAAACAACTTGATCTGATTTTTAAAGTAGGCTAGAACTATCTTGGATACAAATTTATTCAGTTCTTGCTGAACTGTCTTGGATACAAATTTACTCTGTGGACTCTTTCTCTTTATAGGAAGTATAAAGAATCATCATCTCAAGGTTTAAATCATCTGGGTCTGATACCCAATTTTTTTTTAAGTTCCTATTTTACCCAATTTGCAGTGAGAAAGATTTTCAAACCAGGTATGGGATAGCTGTACTCCCCAGAAATTGCTATTGAATATGGGGTCTTTTAAAATGACAGAGGCCATTGATTTTATTTTTATTAGAACAATAATATTCCTACTATATAAAATGTGGGAAATTCAGAAAAGTAGGTAATAGAAAAAAAGAAAAAAGAAACTGTAATACCAGCTTCCAAAACAATTACCAAAAACAATATAAGTAGTGTGTTTCCTTCCAGCCCCTTTTCCAGGCATAGAATTTATAGCTTTTGTTATTTTTACATAGCAAGGGGTTATTTTAAATATAAAATTGTCACCTTCCTTTTTCCCCTTTAACCTTAGAGAAGAAGCATTTTTCTGTGTCATGCCTCAAGTCTTATCTCTTAACCAGGGTTTGGTGGTGTCTATTCTATTCCTGCACCAAGACTTCATCTTTCCACTTATCCTTGAGGTATGTGTGGGAGGGGGTGGGAGTAGGAACATGCAGGTGCGGGTACAATAAAGCTAGAATAACAAATATTTTTAAAGATCTCCTGGCACTATAATACTGGGATGGTGAATTTTATCTGTCAGCTTGTCTGAGCTAAGAGATGCCCAGGTAACTGGTAAAACATTTCTGGAAGTGTCTGTGAAGTATCTCTGGAAGGGATTAGCATTTGAATCAAGAGGATGAGTAAAGCAGATCTCCCTCAATAATGTGGGAAGGCGTCATCAAATCTTTTCATGGCCTAGATAGAATAAGGTTGAGTGCTTTTTCTTAAGTTGGGACATCTGTCTTCTCCTGCCCTCACATATTGGAGCTCCTAGTTCTTGGGCCTTCAGATGCAGGCTGAATTATATTAGTGGCTTTTCTGATTTTCCAGCTTGTAGATGGCAGGTCATGGGACTTCCCAGCCTCTTTAATTGTGTGAGCTGATTACCCTAATCATCAATCACCTCTTGTGTGAGTGTGTGTCTGTTTTTCTATGGAGAACCCTGGCTAAGAAAAATACATCCATTAACATCTCAGTAGATGAGTTAAATTCTGCATCCTAAATGCTGTTTCAATCTACCATGACAATACTAGTGTCCCAAGTGGCCAGTCCTGGTGGAGGATGGTACTGATCATCTCCTGCCATTTTCTCTTCTTTCTTGAGGCTGGAAGTGTGACGTTGAGATGCTGGCTTCATTCTTATACAGAGGTAACTTACTTACCTCTGTAAAGACCCTGTCTCTAAGGACAGTCACATTATGAGGCACTGAGGCTTGGAAATTTACCACATGAATTTAGGGGAGACAATTCAGCCCATAACAAGGATTTATTAGGCCATGCTGCTGCACCCATGAGTTTGTTCATTTTTCACAGTGTCAGAAACTTTTTTTAATGATGTCAACTGCAGACCCAGAACAGCTAAGAGCTGAGACTCTGTCTTCAGTCACTCTTCAGTAAGTCCTCAGATCTTACCACATTTCTTGGTGCCTAATAGGCAACAAAAAAGAGAAGCAGAGGGCTGAGGGAATTAAGCACACACACCAAAGGCACTTCCGCTATCTGCTTAGGCCTTCAAACACTAGAAGAAGAGGGAGGCAAATGCCCTTGGCTTGTTTTCTAATTCAACTCTTAACTCTATCCTCAGTTATGAAGATGAACAGTGCCTCATTTGTCCAGAGTTGGGGTGAACTAAAACATACTGCTTCTTTTTGTAGTCTAAGAGAATTTTTTCCCTCTCTTTGTGTGTTTGCCTTAAGAGGCATTATCTTATGTGAGTTTCGTTTTTACATAAAGAAAGAAGGAAACAAAGAAAAATAAACCCCAAAGAGTGTCTTCTATAGGTGTTTTTTCTACTCTTGCAGCTCTTAAGAACATAAATATAGGGTTCACACCATCATTTCACTTAATCCTCTCATTAAGTTGGAAAGGTGTAATCATCAACATTTAGACTAGAGGAACCAAAAGGCTCAAAAAGATGAAGGAATTTGAACAAATCACGTTGTTATTAGTGTCTGAATCAGCCAATGCCCTACTCACCTCTGTCCTTGGCTCTTCCCCAATAATAAAAATCCACATGTTGGGCTCCCATATATTTTATGCCATGAAAAAGAGCAGTGGGGAATTGAGAGAGAACCCTAAAATAAAGGGTCAGAAAGCTAGACACTTCATCAAACTAATGAACGAATGTGTTACTCTAAGCACATTACTTTCCTGTTAACCTGGGTCCTCATTTGAAAGTGGGTGCATCTTTAAGGTCTCATTAGTTATATAAAGTTCTATGATGGGCATAAAGGAAGTCCACATACTGCTTGGATGGCAGCACCCTGAAATAAGCTTTGGCAGCACTCTGCAATACTCACAATTAATTTCTAATAGGTGTGTAGGCCTTTGCCACCACCACATCTACCTCATTCATACATCAGCTCCAGTGAGAGAGGTATCAAAGATAAGCTTTGGCTATTTTACACTTTTGCCTTCATTCTTCTGGATCTTTATGAGGGAACTTTATGTAGGCTATGAACAGAACTTCATGTTCCTAGCATTTGCTCTACCATTAATTTAACAAGTATTTGTTGAGCACTTGCTACATGTTCATAGTGGATCAGGAAAAGAAGATAAAACAGTGCATTAGAAATGATTCTAACCCTGAAAAACTTCCCCATTTAGTGGGGAAACAACTATATTAAAAAAAAATGCAGAAGCTGGCCTTCTGGAATTGTAGACTGAGGACCTATGTAAATCTGCAAGTCCATAAAAGCAACTAAAATAGTGGAAAAGTTGTAAAAATCAACTATTTTAGAACTTTAACACTAACCAAAGGCTCACAACAATTCCAGAAGCATTTTATTTAGAGAAAAACACCTATGAATGTTGATAAGAACAGCACAATTTTTTTCTGACCTACTTCATTCTTCCCTTCCCAGCTCCTGACTAGCCTTGAAAACCATCCTCATACCACAATATAAATAGAAAATCCTGTTTATCAGTAATTGTGTTAAATACAAATTCTTCTTTTAAATGGAAGATTAGTAGAATGAATAAAACACCAAGTTCTAACTCTATGCTTTTGTAGAAAAGATGCACTTTAGATTCAAAGACACAACTAGGTTGAAGTAAAAGAATAGAAAACATACAAACTGTAAAAAAGAGAGCTGAGAAAGATAGAATGGCAATACTAATACCAAAAAAAACTAGAGCTTAAGATAATTATTAGAGACAAAAAAGTATATATAATAATAAAGAGTCAATTTGTGAGGAAGATTATAAAAAATTATAAACATATATGCACCTGACAATAGAGCCCCAAAATACATAAAGCAAAAGCTAACAGAATTAAAGAGAGAAATAATGGACAAATGAACAATAATAGCTGAGAAATATCTTACTTTCAATAATAAATACAACCACCAGATAAAAATCATCAAGAAATAGAAGACACGAAGAGCATGGTAGATTTACTAGACCTAACAGACATCTATAGAGAACATTCAAAGCCTATTGGGAACATTCTTCAAGATAGACAATATGCTGGGCCAGAAAACAATCCTCAATAAATGTATAAGGATTGAAATCACACAAAATATGTTCTCCCACCATAATGAAATTAAAGAATAAATAAATTAAAAACTGAAGAAAATTTGGTAAAATCACAAAAAATTTGAAAATTAAACAACACACTCTTACATATACTATATTCACAAGAAATGAAAACATATGTCCATACAAAAATTATATGTGAATGTTTATGTCAGTATTACTTATAATAGCCAAAAGGTGGAAACAACCCAAATGTTCTTCTGAAGAATGGATAGATAAAAAGTGTTATATCCATGCCATGTTACTCAACAACAAAGAGGAATGCAGTACTAATACAAGCTACAAAACATACAACCCTTAAAAACATTATACTAAGTTAAAGAAGCCAGACACAAAAGACCACATATTGAATGACTCTTTTCATATGAAACATCTAGAATAAGCAGACCTACAGAGACAGAAAAGAGACTAGTGACTACTTAGGATGGGGAGAGAGGGAAGATAGACAGTGATTGCTAACAGGAATGACTTTTTTTTTTTTTTTTGGTATGATAAAAATGTTCTAAAATTAGACTACAGTGATGACTGCACAATTCTGAATATAACTGCTCATCAACTTGTTATAGGATTCTGTCCTGATAAACTCATCATTAGTCGAAAATATCATAAGTCAAAAAAATGCATTTGGTATGCCTAACCTACTAAATACCATAGCTTAACCTGGCCAACCTTAAATGTGCTCAGAACACTTACGTTAGCCTATATTTGGGCAAAGTCTCCTAACACGAAGCCTACTGAAGTATTGAATAGTTCATGAAATTTATTGAATACTGTAAGTGAAAAACAGAATGGTGGTATGAGCACTTAAGGCATAGTTTCTGCTGAATGTACATCACTTTTGCACCATCGTAAAGTGGAAAAAATCCTAAGTCAAAGCATCATAAGTTGGGGATTGTCTGCATACTAAAATCCATTGAGTTGTACACTTTAAATGGGTGAATTTATGATATGTAAATTATATTTACAATAAATAAATATATAATAATAAAGTATAAATAAATAAATATAAACCAATAAAGTGGTTTTAAAATGAAAAAAAGAAAGAGCCACCAAGCTCTGTGATAAGAAAGAGAAGATGAGGCCAAGCTAGAGACATTTGGTTTTCTTCACAACTTTTCTTTGGGTCAGTCCTTCCCAGAATTCTATGTCAACTATGTCTCTGTCCTCTGATCCACAGTCCCAGTATGACAAGTGCTATGGAGAGAGGAGTAAACAACATAGGTTGGAGGAAAAGGGAAGAAGTAGCTGACATTGAAGTTGGGGCAATTTAAGGGATGCCTTGACCTAAAAGGCAGAGAACAGCAAGCAGACCTTTCTACACAAGGTAAAGGGCCATTCTGAAGAAGGGAGCCGCCAGGGAAGAAGCACATTGAGGGGGCTGGAAGGGTGGGTACTTGACCAACAGATGGGTGGAGAGGGAAGGAACCCCAAAGGCCTCCCAAGATGGGCTAAAGATGCTGGATTTTATCCTGGTCAGAGAGAAGCCAACAATAGCTGTTAACAAGAGCATCAGATCTAGTTTTCGAAAGCTCATCCTGGCATCAGAGTAGATAATGAACTAGAAGGATGGAAGGTAGAAAGGCAGGAATAAGCCATATGTGCAGGGAGCCAGATCCAACAGCCTGGGAGAGAGAAAGTGGCTGGTCTGTTCTAATTAGAAGTCAGCATTAGAAAAAAAAATCATCCTTTTTGCATAGGTATTCATCTGTAACTAAAAGACTGTGTTTTTGACACTCAAAAGGTGGTATTCAATTCTACTAATCAAAGAGTGCATCACTTCCTGATGAAAAACATTTGAGAGAGGAAACCATAGTAAGAACATAATATAAGAAAATGCACTTCTCCAACTCCCCTGAGTCTTATTTCATTGGTTACATTTAAGAGCTCCATCATTAAAATGAGTTTAAATTCTGTAATGGGAAGAAATGTTATTTTCATCACTACTTTAATAGAAAGGCTCATCTTAGAGAGAGGGAGATACTTTGACAAATGGATAAAGGAGGCTTGCTGTTCTAACTTTGTAGGGGGCTGGGAATGAGAAGGAGCTGTGTGTGAATTTTTGCAGGTCCCATGGCTCAAGAAGACCCCAGTCTGTTCCTGCTTCACGCTTCACTCCAGTGTTCAACCACTTCATTTCGTAAGGCCTCCATTGTCCCAAATGCTAAATAGATCACTGGACACTTGTCACAATACTAAACATTCACACATACTAAACATTCTAAGAATTAATACACATACATCGGTCAAAATAATAAGAGTATTTGGGAAATGTTAGCAGACTATTACCATACTTTATCCATAGTCAGACTCTGAGAGAAACCATAAAATTCACCAAAGGGACTGTATGGAAATTGATGGAAGGATTCTAACTGCAGTGAACCATGGAAATAAAATTCTGAATGCTTTGAAAGAGAAGAAATCAGTTGTCAGAAAAGTACTGCTAAATAAATCTACACATTCTGCACAGGTAAGGTGGAAGAATTCTGGAAGCCAAAGCATTAAGAACAATAATTCCCCTGTAAGAATCCCTCCTTCACCCCTGTAATCCTAGCACTCTGGGAGGCCTAGGCGGTGGCTGCCTGAGCTCAGGAGTTCAAGATCAGCCTAAACCTAAACAAGACCCCATCTCTAAAAATAGCCAGGCATTGTGGCGGGTGCCTATAGTCCCAGCTACTTGGGAGGCTGAGGCAAGGGGATCATTTGAGCCTAAGAGTTTGAAGATGTGGTGTGCTATGACACCAGAGCATTCTACCAAGGGTGACAAAGTAAGACACTGTCTCAAAAAAAAAAAAAAAGAGAGAGAGAATCCCCCTAAGGAGGAAAGGATCATCCATCATACCAGTATTCTGATTTGTTTATGATCAGAAACAGAAAGACACCTGCATGATCTCACAAAACCGAGTTGTGAGTCATGTTCCGCAGAATGATGTTTTGGCCAATGACAACCTGTATATAGAAGACTATAATGGAGCTTCCCTGCACAGTTGTACCATTTTTTATCTTTCATACAGTATTTTTACTGTACCAATTCTATGTTTAGATATGTTTAAATACACAAATACAGTCATGTGTTGCTTAACGACTGGAACACATCCTGAGAAACGTGTCATTAAGCAATTCCATCACTGTGGGAACATCACAGACTGTACTTGCACAAACCTAACTGGCATAGTCTGCTATACACCTAGGCTACAAACCCGCACCTCACGTTATTGTACTGAATACTGCGGGCAACTGTAATGCACATCACTAGGCAACAGGAATTTTCCAGCTCCATTAGAATTGTATGGGATCAAGTGTAGTGTATATGGTCGGTAATTGGCTGAAACACAGTTATGAGTGCGTGACTGTACTTCCTACTGTGTGACAGCTGCTTACAAGATTTGATGCAGTGATGTGCTCTACAGGTTTGCAGCCCACACAGCCTGGGTGAGTATTGGCTGTACCGTACCCATTTGTATAAGTGCACTCTGTGGTGTTCACACAAGAATAAAATTGCCTAACGACTCACTTCTCAGAATGTACCCCCTTACGTGATGCTGACTAGACTATAATACTGTCTAGTATTTTTAACTAGAAATTATGCCAAGCCATTTACTGGCCAGATCTCATTTAGGTCTCACAATAACCCCATGAAATTGGCAATGCAATTCCTTTTATTAAACAACTGAGGAAATGGAAGTCCAGAGAGGTTAAGGGGCTTTCCTAAGGTCACACAGCTTACAGGAGGCAGAGTTTATTCAAGTCTTAGTGTTAGAGACCCTAAGTCCAAACTCTTGGTGACTTTATTAGACTGCCTCCACTTATAAAATGCATGCAAACTGGAGCTGGTGGGAGAAAACTGTCCGGGCCTGAGGCAGAGCTAAGGAACCAGACCTCTCTTGACCTTTCAACTATTGTCCACACTTCTTTATCCTGTACCCCACCATTTCTGCTATCTCCTAACTGCAACTTACAATGGCTTTCCCTGTGTGCCTCACTGTACTCCTATAATCTCAGTCTAACCAGCCCTGTTTCTGAGAGCCAGGAGTAAGCTGGACATGTTCCTGTGAAAAGAAATCATTAAGGTCCAACTTTTCAGGCCAGGCTCATGAGTCAGAGTCCTCTGGCCGGCCTGCAGTAAGCTGCCTGGTGCCACCTGCTCCCATCCAATGACCAAGACTCAGGCAGTCGGTCTCCTGGAGCAGAATGTGGCCATGCCAGCAGCAGGGGCTGGAACAGGTGGGCATAGCAGGCAGAGATCAGGGTCTCTAGCACGCACCTGAAGGGGGAGGCATTGCTCGTTAAGACCATGATACCAATCTGGACACCTCCCCAAGAGGAAGGGGGGACGGAGAACCTACACCATCTATATGTGGGTCCTCATCCTAAATTCAACAATTGTGCTTTGTTCCATCACTCAGACGCAACACTGCAGTTCTCCTCCTTCCTTTCCTTCCAAGACCAGTTTTTGTTTGCTTGATCGTTTATTTTTCAATTTTCCCTAATAGATAGCTCTAGAATTCACACTTGGTTTCCATGTTTGTAGCTGCCAAATAATTCCTGGTCTTTATCTCAGGCGGCATCACCTGAGCAAATAACTGTTCAGTAGACGGCAATCGTATCAATTCTGTGAGGCAGGGCTGCTGTTAGCTCTTTGTCCTAGATAAGAAAATGCAGTACAAGGGAGGGTAAGGAGCTTAGTAGGTCCGAAGTGACTCAGTTCAAAAGGAGTTGGCCAGAATCAAACCCCTACGGATGCCCTATGTGATATTTTTCTTTTTTCTTTTTTCTTTGTTAGGAGACAGGTTCACGCTCTGTCACCTAGACTGGAGTGCAGTGGTATAATCAGAGTTCACTGCAGCCTCAAGTGATTCTCCCACCTAGGCCTTCCCGTGTGCTGGGATTGCAGATGTGAGCACCACACCTGGCCCCACTTTTATACTCTTGAGCTTGTCACCTGCTGTGTACCAAATGCTGGGAATGGTGAACGTGGCAGACTAGGGTCCTGCCCTCCCATCACTTACAGCCTAGTGCATGAAATAGACCACACACAAAGAGTCCAAGAGAGAAAGTTCTTACAAACCATGCAGATGGGAGTTACACATGCAGGCCTGTTTGCAAGGTAGCCCTTGGCTGGTGTCTGGGAATTTGGCTCCTGCATTGCTCCCAGCCAACCGAAAAGGTGGCTCCCTCCCACTGTGCCTCGACTATGCAGCCAGTGTGTTCTAGGCTGAATGCCTGCCTTTTTCCTAGGGGTCTGGGATTCTGGTACATGGTAAGCAGAGGGCGCCTAGGTGGCCAGCCCCCAATAAAAACTTTGGATTCTAAGTCTTCTGTGGACTCCCCAGGACAGAAACCTCACACACAAGTGGCTGCATTTTCACTGCTAGGGAAGGAGTGCGCTCTGCAGGGCCCGTCATGGGGGTGGGGGGAGAGGGCATAAGCATCACATGGACCTCCAGACGCTGCCTCCTTTCCCATGTGACCCAGCGGTGTACCTTTCCTACAGCATAGCCATAAATCTTAGCTGAGAATACAGCTGTACACCAAGTCCTATGGTCCTTCCAGCAAATCTAATGTGTGATCTTGGGAGCCCTGAACACTCAAACTATAATCACCGCTGTGAAAGGAGAGCACAGGTGAGGAGAGGAAGGCAGCAGGGATGTGGGACCCCAGAAAGGATCGCGTGCAAGTTCTATTTCAACCAAGGCCTCAGGGTATGGAGGAGCTCCCGGGCAGAGGGCAGGAGGAACACGCTCCAGACAGGGGAAGAGATAACCAAGGAGGTGACAACCAAGAGTGGGGCTCCTGGAGGGGCAGAAACACATGCAGCTGGTGGCCCTGGGAGCCGGGAGGGCCAGTGAAGTCAGAGGTGCAGACAGATGCCACTCAAGGGGACCTGGGCTCTAGAGCTGGACTTCACGTTATGCCTGTGTCCACCGCCAAGTCCCCAGCTGTGGAAGGATATTAGCAGGAGAGGAACATGGCCCTTCCTGGCTGCTGCGTGGAGGACTGGCCAGGAGGGGAAGAGTCAGAAGCCAAGGGGCAGCCGGGCAGTCATGCACGGTCCATGGGACACAATGACAAGGTAGCGGTCCTAGAGGCTGGGATTATAGGAGGAGAATGGGTTCAGACCACAGGACTGAGTTGTCTCCAGGACCCCCCGCCCCAGGTGCCCCAGGCAGAGCTGGCCTGTGTGACACGCCATTTTGGGGTGGTGCTCTCAGTTTTGGGCAAACGTGGGGCAAATGTCTAAGAAATGTCTTTTCTTAGAATTGTTCTCTATTTTGAAATTTCATTCTTCCTATTTTTTTTTCCTGAAGGATGTTAAAATTTCCTTTCATTTATAAAAGCAGGATGATAAAGGGTACAGGTAAAACTTACTAAATGCAGAAATCAAATGTCTTCATATAGTGATTAAGAAAATGCCATGAAGGCTATGTTAAACAGTTTGATGAAAATATTTCAGATTGTATATGAAGTCAGCACATTGTGCCCCATGATTGCACTAATGTACACAGCTATGATTTAATAAAAATTAAAGAAAAAAAGAAAAATCCTTTGGACATCTAGGGAGGGAAAGTGCCATGCTATTTCCAAAGGGGGGAAGAATAGAATGTGATCAGAAGACTTTATGCAGAAGAAAATGGAATAAAGATATCTAGGGGGGAAAGTGGGAACCAAGGAATCTATATGCAGCAAAATTAACTTACAAGTACAATGGGCACTAATTGTTATCAACATGTAACAAATCATGGGATATCATGCCCATGAGCACTTCCCAAGAAGTCAACTAAAGAATGAGTTTTAGATAACTGAAGTAACTGGAGAGACATCAGCTGGACTGGTATGTAAGTAAAACAATTAATTAATGTTAAACTTAGGGGCTGGGTACTGTGGCTCACACCTGTAATCCTAGAACTCTGGAGGGCCAAGACAGGTGAATTGCTTGGAGTTCAAGACCAGCCTGAGCCAGAGCAAGAGCCCATCTCTAAAACTTCCTGGGCACTGTGGTGGGCAGCTGTAGTCCCGGTTACTCAGGAGGGTAAGGCAAGAGGATCACTTGAGTCCAAGAGTTTGAGGTTGCTATGAGCTATGATGCCACACACTCTACCAAGAGTGACAAAGTGAGACTCTGTCTCAAATAAATAAATACCGAACCTTTTAACTGAAAAAAGTAAAAATAAAATTAAAAAATCAACCTATAGCAAAAAGCTTGGGACACAAACATGATTGCAGAACAAAGCACAAACTTTTACCTTGACAATATAAAAAGTAAAGAAATAAGCTGACTCAGCCGAGGGAAGGTGGCAAGGAGATGTAAAGAGAAGGTTGGCACTCTTCATCTACTCAGCCTACAATGGAGGAAGGCAAGAGGGATTTTTGTTGTTAATGGATTGATAAATTCAATAGTTTAATCATGCTATTTGATGTTCCAGAGATGATCAAGGAAGTCTGCTTTCTTCCTGCGGAAGTCAAAAGGGTTCCTGGAGGCTCCCTCTGCCCTACCCCTGGTTAGAATGCTCTGGTCTGTCCGGGTGACCTAAGTGCAGATAACTGGACTCTTAATCCCATCACTTTCAATCTGAAGCAGAGTGATGCAGGATGAAATGTACATGACTGGGGTTGATCCATGCAAGTAGCAGCACCCTGTGCCAGATAATATCTGCCCTGTTTCCTGTCTGCTTCTTATTCTAGGTTCCCAGGTTCCCATTGAATCTGCAAGCTCACTGATAACCTGCCACTGAAACCCCTTATTCCCATTGCTTAAGTTTACTTTACCTAGAGAATCTTTTGATGTAGGTTATGAGCGAGGGTGGGGACAATCAAATAATTCATGTACAGTGAATTCCAAATTTCCTCTTGGACCCAGATTACTCAATATAACAGAGGATTGAAACCATGAAAAGGGAGGAGACTTTCCCAAGCCACACAGTAAATGAGCAACAGACACTAGCTTAAAAGATGAATCAAGGAAAGCTGAATGGTGGAGAGATGGTGACCAGGAAACGTGTTTGGACTTTCTACATACAGGATGGCGTGTGTAGGCTACTTCTATGGTACAATACGAGAAGTGCTGAGAGTTCTCCTCTTCCCTAAATTATTTCCTTTCAGCCTACTGAGAGACTTGAACTCCCAAAAAACTGAGGGTTTGGAGTGCTGCCAATCCCTGACCTAAGCCATTCAGCCAAGCCGCCAGAACACACTGATGAAAAGAGGATGCTAATTACCGGAGATTTGTTTTCACATGGAACATGAAACTTTCTCATTATCAGAGGATTTGCGTCAGTTAAATTATACAGATTCTCAACGATGGCAGAATGTGCTCATTTTGATTGGGTTGTACTCCTACTGCATGGATGCCTTACCTCATAGTTGGCAACTAAATTGAGACTAAAATGAAGCAGTAAATACCTGAAGGAAGGTCAGTAAGAATTCTGGAATTCCCTGGTTGTGTGAAGGTAATAGAGAAGTAGAAAGGAAGTCCAAGTTGAAACTAGGGTATACACTCTCAAGCTGTCCTTGGGGTGGGACAGGAAACCTGAAGGGGATAACTATCTGTCACTTGTCTATCATGTGTCAGATCCCTTGCATATGTGATCTTATTCGATTCTTACCATAGCCCTATAGGGAGATGGAGAAGGCTTATTATTTCCAGTATGAAAATAAGGAAATTGAGACTTAGAGAGATGAAGTGACTTCCCAGGGTCAATAGCAAGCAGGTCAATGGTTTGCTCAATGCCAAAACCAATGCCATCTCTGGTTTGCTATTTCTGAATGTAGTTGGTGCTTAATACAAGAGGATGGAGAGATTCATCTGAAAGCAGAGTTCCAGTATGAACTTTAATCCCAAAGAGTGCTTTTCATCTAAGTTGCTGGCCTTCAGAACTAAAGAAGTACTGATTGAGGTTGTGTTTTTCATACTCATTTTAATCTAAAATGTTTGACAGGCATGAGATGCTGCTGTGGAGTATAAAAAGCCACGGCAGGCCCTTTGAAAAATGTAGTCGTATTATCTACTTAGTCAAAGCATCTCTGAACATCAGGATTGCTTTTCACTGAATAGAGTAGGGGAGAAAAAGCAAGTGCATCCTTTCAAATTGTTCCCAGGTCTTTAATATTCAGAGAAGATTGTTCTTGAGTTAGGCTAGGGAAGATGGATGACCGTCACTGCACCTTCCGGCTGCTTTGCTTCCTGGCTGAGGAGATTGCATGTCTGAGTATAGTGTCTGTCTGTCTTATTTCTTTCTCCAAAACATCAGCTTTATATAACTGAAAATACAATAATCTTTTCCCAGTCACAGTATTATGTTCCTTAGAGAGGGAATAAATTCAAACTCTAAAAGAGAGACACAGCACATTGTTGCAAAAGAGCCCAACTCAAGGAGATTGGGAGGGGGTGGCTGTAGAGCTCTGGGTTCTCTCCCCACTCTGATGATTGATTTTTAGAGCATGTGTAATGGCCCAGTAGACTGTGAGCCTGGTTAGGGCTGGAAATCTACAATACCTGGATTTATTCAGCACTTTATCTCTGGCACTTAGTACATAGGCCTAACACATTGGTGGCACTATGATATACACTAGATTATAAACTTTTTGCAAACATGCCTTCAACATGTCTTATTTGTGTTTGGATTCCTTGTGCCTGGAACAGCATAAGTTCTTAATAAAAGTTGGATGAAGAAACCTTTTGTCAGAAAATCCGAGGCCAGCCCACTCTTCCACTGAATCTATCCCTATCACCTGATCCTTTGTCTTTGCGATCTGGGATTCCACTTTGCTGTCCAGTGTCCTATGGTGCTTTTTTCATTTAATAGCTTCACGGGGGGGTGGGGGCTGAACTTAACTCAAAAATACTGGCACTTGAGAAGAAATGGAAAAGAGTTTTCTAAACTCAGAGTTTCATCATTGAAGAAAAATTGAATTTGCTGGATGTCTGTCTTTGCTATGCAGAGGAGGCTTTCAGAATGGAGAAATACATACTGGATGAGGAAGTAGCTTTTATGAATTCTGAAATATACTACCAACTTCATGGCTCTGTGCACACTGATAGCTTGATTTATTTGTCTGTGTGTGCTGCACCATGTCCTTCAGAGGGTACTAGGGCTTTGACTAGAGATGCTGCCACAACTGAAAACCACTAGTAACATTTCTAAACCACTGGTAACATTTTGCTTTGTGCAAACTAGGAGTTAAAACAAGAATCTTGAATTACTGTAGCGATGGGGAAATTCATGCGTTAGCTTGCAGACCTGGGCAATATACTTAGACTCTCTGTACCTCACTGTCTTGTCTGTTAAATGTGTGTAATGATATTTAAGTATTACAGAACTTTTAGTTTGATTTTTTAAATTATTTTTTAATTAAAATCATAATTGTATACATTGATGGGGTACAATGTGATGATTTGATGTACAACGTAGAATGCTTAAATCAGACTCATCAACAATTCAACAATATAAAAGATGTGACTATATTAGCAAGGGTGCTTCAGAGAAACAGAACACACACACACACACATATTGATTTGTTTATTTTAAGAATTGTCCCATGCAATTGCAGAGGCTGATAAATACTAATCTGCTGTTTGGCCTGGCAGACTGAAGATCCAGGAAAGCAAATGATGTAGTTCCAGTCTGAAGTTCAGCAGGTAGAGACCTAGGAGAGCCAATGGTATAGAGGTAGTCCAAAGGCAGTCTGTTGGAGAATTCTCTACTGTGGGGAGAAAGAAGGCTGGTCTATTTGTTTTATTCAGGCCTTCAACTGATTGGATGAGACCCACCCACATTAAGAAGGGGAAATTGATTTACTCTAATTTTGATGATTAATATGTTAATTTCACCTGAATACAACCTCACGGAAATACCCAGAATAAAGTTTGGCTAAATATCTGGGCACCCCAAGATATTGCAGACTTCCAATATTCCAAGATATCAAGTTGACACATAAATTTAACCTAATCATTATAAGAAGTTAGTCAATCTCTCTGAGCCCCCTATTCTTCATCTGTAAATGAAAGATAACAACAATTTTCCCTTAGGTTGTTGTGAGGATTTAATAAGAGGAGACATGTGTTAGAACCTAACACAAGGCCTAAGATAAGATAGATGGACTTGTGTGGATAGCACACGTGTATGTGTTTATGTGTATATGCGTGTGTGTTTAATGACCAGCTTCCTCCAGGGCTCAGGTAGAGTAGCCAGCATTAGTATAAGCAAGAACAGCAGGTGACAGTAGCAACTGAGGAATTGATTTTCCCCAACTGGTTGAGCAAGTTCAACAAGACTTCCAGAAAAATTGTTCTCTTTTTGTCTCCTTATGGAAATAGGATGGCAGAAACCTTAGAATACCTCCTTACTATCTATAGCACCTACTGCTTTAAAAAAGAAGAGAATAAATAAATAGATTCTCTTTTCTTTTCTGAACACTTTTTGGATGATGGAAACTATGCTGAGTACTCTCCATGGGATGTTCATTTAATCCCTACACCCCTACCAGGTAGGTGCTATTATTGTTACCATTTTGAAAATGAGGTAATCAAGGCTCATAGAAATCAATGACTTGCTCCAAGTCACACACAACTCACTAGTAAGTGGCAAAACCTGAATATCAACTTAGGGCTATCTGACTTCAGAGCCTGGTTCAAAGTCACTACATAAGTCTGCCTCCCTCTGGGAAAATTCCACAGATTCTTCT
Organism: Perodicticus potto; assembly: GCA_963574655.1. NCBI lineage: Eukaryota > Metazoa > Chordata > Mammalia > Primates > Lorisidae > Perodicticus > Perodicticus potto. Next base: position 16,049 of record CAUYRH010079557.1, read on the forward strand.
CTGGTGAGGTCAGACTTGGTGCCCTTGCTCTGTGCTCCCACGGCACCTGTACCTCCTTCAATCATAGCACTTGTTGCATGGTACTGGAATTTTCCACATATACTTGATGAGTACTTGTTCAGGAAATAAATGGATATGGGCAAAACAGAAGCTGTACCATGATGTCTCTAACCTGGAAGATTCCACCATTACGTTTGTGCTCCCACACCTATAGCTGTGTACAATTCTGATTCCTAATTCACACTTTCAGCCCGAAATTGCATACTAGCCATAAAGATCTCTTGCTAAATGCCTGCTCATTTCTTGCCTGCATTTTTTTTCTCTCTTCCTTAACAAGTCCCTTTCACATTCCAAAGATCCTTTTTATTAGAGAAATATTTCTCTGAGCCAAGTCAAGGCCCTTTCCCTTTTATCAGCATTGTCTCCCTCTGTCTTCTCTCTTATAATTTTTATTTGCCCCCTGTAATTCATTTAAACAATTAGTCTCCATGCTAGTTGTTAGCCCTTGTGTTTGGTATGCCGGCTTGATCCAGGTTTGCCCTGAAAAACATTCCGTATTGATTTTAAAATGTAGGGCCGGTGTTTGCCACATTTATCAAGTCTGTCAAGTGCAAAACTGCTTTTTTCCTGTCAGGGCAGATTAATAATGAGCAAGGTCTCCAACAGGTGTCAAATGGGCCCTACCTCACTGCCAAGGCATTGTCTTCTGGCCTATGTTTTGACTTATTTTTTCTTCTCAATAAATTACTTATTTGTAATTAAATCTTCACATCAAGCCATTGAATGACGGACATAGGCATTCTTTGACATTTACTACCAGCAGAAACTGGCGCCCTGGGCCAGAAACTGTACATATTGCTTTAACTCTCATTTTTTCCTTTTAGGGGAAGGCTATCGAAGGGGAAACACACTATTCATTTTTAAGAAATACTACAGGGGAGATGTGTTGATAACCTAAATTTTATTTACATGCACCCTCCCATTGAGCAAAATTAAACTCAGAAAGATTGCTCCATAGGAGAGTGGGTATGCCCTAAATTGGGCTGCTAGTTTTATGTTCAAAAACTACTTCTACCCTTCTTCCATTCTCTTGACTAGGCTTGAGATCCTTGAGACTCCCAGAGAAAACAGTGGCCATCATATTTTGCATTATTTAGAAGGGTGATTACCAATGGCCTATCAGCCTGAAGGTCATCTAGAATGCCAGGTAATAAATCTCCAAAGCTTCCCTAAAACACAACATCTGCATCTTTCCCACAATGAGGAAAAGCATTCAATTTGACACTTTATTAAATGTTATCTCTTAGCTCAAAGAGCCATCCTCCACCAAACTAGCTAGAGGTGAACTCCATGTCTTACCCTTTTGGCTTGGAACACTGATGCAGGTCTTCAACTTTGGGTTGTTGGATGGAAGAGCAAAGCATTCTATGAGCCAACCAAGAGAAACCATCAATTCACTCTGGAGGTATTGCAGCTAATATGTGTGGTGCCAAATCTATCCATGGTACTGGGGTAGAGGAGACAACCACTGGAGTTGTATGAGAAGACAGGTTCCAGAGATGGCTTAGACCAAGTATGGGTGCTCTTGAGTTAACAGTAATAGGAACATGTAGCCTGAATTTGCAGCACTGACAGAGGCAGCTGATTGAGAATGCTGATGCTGGGTGGGTAGGCTGTCCCCTCTCCATTGTCAGAGCAGTAAAGTCTGCAGTCTTAAAAAGTCAGGCTCCCAACTCTGAGGTCCTCCACCCTAACCAATGCCAAGCCCTGAGCTGACTCTGTCTTCCTGCTCATGCACCCCAGCTATCTGCCAGGGAACCCACAAATGGCCCTAGTGGAATGGTGAACCTGTGGTGGGGACAAGTCCATCATGAAAACGTCACTGTGGCATACCAAACACAAATGTTAGTGCAGCTCCGAATGGGAGGTGGGAGCCATCTCTTTATATTCAGTATATGCTGGTGGATCAAGCACAGTTTCACCATTGAGGATACTGGAAAGTTGGCTCTCAAGTATTTTGTGCTTGAAATTGCAGGGGAGGGGGTAGATGGTGAATACACACCCCAGTCCCCCTTGTTCATAAATTCTGATTTTGCATGTCTGTGATAGAGTTCAGGAATGTGAGTTCTTAGCAAACTGCTGCCCAGACAGTTCCTGGACCAAACTCTAGGAGGCCCAAAACGTCTAGCTAGAAGTGTTTTTGATGACCATCTCAGCTAAATTACTATTTTACAGACTAGGTAACTGAGGTCCAGAGAGGAAGGTTTGTCTAAAGTCACACAATGATGCAATGGCAGAGCTAGGACTAGAACTAAGGTCTCTAATCTTCCCCCTTACTACCCTCTTATACTTTTTCTGAGGAAAAGAAGGAAATAAGAAAATTCCATAACCTGTATTTTTCTAAGTGGACATAGCTTGATGTAGACTTGCAATGGCTCTTACTGGGACACCACTGGCATTTTGTAACATGTGATTGACTAACGTATTGCAGGCCCCTGAATCATTGTGATAATCTCAGATGTCTGGACACATTTCCAACCTTTGTGTATATGGAAAGTGAGGAGGTAAAGGAGGGGAGTGGAGAAGGGAATTGTCTTGCTTCCAATTGAGAACCACTGGTAGGGAAAGTAGCCATAGTTGATTACTCAGTGAAGGAAGTCTGAATTTGAGAGATTTTTTTGTTCTATTGTTGTTTATACTGTTGGGGATTCAGTGAGGGTACAAAGAACCAGGTTACATTGATTGCACTTGTTAGGTAAAGTCCCTCTTATAATTGTGCCCTGCCTCCAAAAGGTATGTCACACTCCATGACCCCCACCCCTCTCCCTCCTTCCCACTCTCTGCTCTTCCCTTCCCCACCTCCCTCCCTCCTTCCCTCTCTGTGTTCTCCCTTTCCCCCACCTCCCTTCCTCCTTCCCTCTCTCTGCTCTCCCCTTCCCCCACCCCGCACCGTGTACTAGGTTATCAACTGTCCTAATATGAGAGTTGAGTACATAGAATTCTTGCTTCTCCATTCTTGTGATGATTTACTAAGACTAATGTGTTCCACTTCCATCCAGGTTAATACAAAGGATGTAAAGTTTCTATCTTTTTTAGTGGCTGAATAGTATTCCATGGTATACATATACCACAGCTTGTTAATCCATTCCTGGGTTGGTGGGCATTTAGGCTGTTTCCACATTTTGGTGATTATAAATTGAGCTGCGATAAACAGTCTAGTGCAAGTGTCCTTATGGTAAAAGGATTTTTTTTTCTTCTAGGTAGATGCCCCAAAGGAAAAAAAATCCTTTTACCATGCATTTGAGTTTTAAATGTGCCATTAACTTGCTGTAAGTGAGGCATGTCCCAGGCCCAAGCCCTGAGGCTCTGCAGTCCTGGTTCTGGCTCTGCAGTCCTGTTTCTGAAGGGTCAGAAAGATCTCAGCAGATTTTCTACTTTCCATTCTGCCTTTAAGACAATGTGACTTGGCTATGTTCAGAGGTGATGTGGACTCCCATTACAATTCTGGTGGAAATGATTAACTCCTACAATCCCTAGCCAAACTGCAGAGGTGTTAGCTTCTTTCTTTATGATATTGGAATGGCTTTGCTTGCTGTTTAAGAAGCATCCCTTGTTCCCCAATGCATTATGCTGCACTTACTTTTATTTGAAGGAAGAAAAAGATCATTTAAGGATGCTGGGGGAGGGGGAACTCCACTCCACAGTCCTCACCTAACTCTTAGTATGGGAATCTTTTATTTACTTTATTCCAGTCAACAGCCACCTTCTGTATTTGGTAGAGGATCCCAATCCAGATCTCTTGGGTAAATCTAAGGCCAGCTGGTGTTCTCTTAAAAACAAACAACAACAACAAAAACCATAAAGCTCCTTAATACTCAGAATTGCAAGCTGGCTTCTTAGGCCATCCCCTTAGGGATGAAAAGCATTGGATTAATGTCCAGGATATGAAGATGATTAATGAAAATAATAAACTGTTTTAATTATCTTTTCATCTACCAGGTACTGACTTTTCAAAGAGCTATGTGCTGAAGCTGTTGGTAAGGGTATTTATTTACTCTTAGTTCATTTCATAATAGTTCACAGCAGTTATATCAGACTAATTTTCTTCTCAGTTCATTTTCCTAGAACCTCAGAGCTGAAAAGAACAAAGCTCATTTAGTCCAATGTCCTTACTTTATGACTGGGAAAACTGAGATCTATAGAAGGGAATAGATTTGCTTACCATCTATTTGCATAGCTAGTTAGCAGCAGAGATAAAACTAAAATAAAGGCCTCCTGACTCTCAGTCCAGTGTTCCTTTTGTACTTAACTCCTTATGGCTACTTTTGTACAAAATTCCCAGTTTAAATTTTACTAAAATTTCTAGGCCAAATTAAGCCAAACAAAACTCCCCAACTCACATAGATACAAATACACACTGAGCATTTTGTTATAGCCAGATGGTTTCAACTAACAAAATCCTAAACTTATGTTATTAAGGAAACCATCAAGAAGAAATTCCAGACAGAGGCAATTTTCACTGTTAATGTGCTCATTTTTCATCTTGCTCCATGATATAATGTTTAGGGATGTAGCTCCATTCTGTCTGAATTTAATTGCCGTAATAGTGCTATAAAGGAGCCTTTAAGAAAGGGACAATCTCAAAATTTTGAGGAGTCACAGATGAGGTAGGACTTTGTAAATGAAAGGCAAACCCTATAACCTAAACTATGTGCTGAGATACAGAAGTGATTTTAGATGAACTATCCCCAGGTAGATTTTCTCTCTTATCCTTTTAGAAACCTTCTAGGACATTACTCAATCACTGGAATTCTTGAAGAAGGAGAGGCTAAATCTACTGACTACACACGTACCCTGTTTTACTCTCACTGTGTCAGTAGAAACTATTCCTAGTTTCTACTCACTGTCCAAACCTAATCAAGTTCTTTTCTCCTCAGAATGTGATGTACAAACAGATACCCTGGGGTAGCAACAAAGCTCAAGATCAATACCACAGTCAGCTCCTTTGACCACTACTGGAGCATGACAGTAAGTTGTGCCTTACCAGGCTTCCTTTCTCTATGCAACAATTTCTGTAATTGGTTCAGACTCCTGGGTTCCCCACCCTCTCAGTGAATGGCTTCAGCACCCACTTAGCTGCCCAAGTTAGAGGACTAACAGTCATCTCTGACCCTTCCTTCCACTCTTACATAGAATCCATTAACATTTGTGGTCTAGTTTCCCTTCTTAATATCTCATTGATTTGTGTATTCGTCTACTTCTTTCTCTCTTTCTTTCTCTCTCTGAGCCACCATCACCCTTTTTCTGGTCTAAAACAACCTCTTGTGCCACATCATATAATGAACTGGGGAAATAGCAATGAATGAAATAGACTAGAACACTATCTTCACAGATTTCAGGCATGTATTCTAATTGGCTGTCTATTGGTGTGTACCTTTCACTAGACTGTGAACTTATGAGAGTACAGGCTAAGTGTAATTCTCCTCTGTATCTCCAGGATCCAGCACACTGGGTATCAAGAAGTCAATGTTAATGAATGGATGTCCAACTTTCCTAGCTGTGGAGTAGACTGAGTGTGGCTCTGTTTGACTATTATGAACTCAGAAAATTGTCCCTAAGCTTTCCTTCTTCCCACTTTCTACCTACTTTTCCAAGCTATTCCAGCCATTTTGGACACTTCTGTGCAATTGTACTCATTTCTTTCACATCTGATGCTTCCCAGAACTCTGGGCTGTGTCCCTTTGCCTGGAGAGCCTGCTCAAATCTTTGCCACTTCCTCCTCTCTCCAGGCAAACTGGCTACAAGTCCTATCCATCGTGATTCAGCCTACAAGAAGAGCCAGTTGGGCTCAAGGCCTCTGGTTAGGTTATAAGTTACTTACAATCCCTGAACAGTCAAAGTCTAGAAGCTTGAAAACTCTAGTGCACCTACTGAAAACTCCAGTCTCTAATAATCTTTAAGTCAAAAACATCTACATGAATACTCAAATTTCATGCTTCCTACCAAAACAAAATCTGTTTCTAGGCCAAGTCAATATTGTCTTAAGACTCAGGTAAAATATGGGCTATTCAAAAGCTGAAATAACAATTAGCAATGATAGTATTGAAGCCCTTCTGCTTGTCTGGTTCAAGGAAAGGAGAAGATATATTTTCTCCGTCCCATGGAACACAAAAGGTTAAGGACCTGAGTCTGTCTTTGTGTACTATTGTATTCCCAGTGCTGAATTCATAGTGTGGTTCATTTGTTTTTGAACAAATTAACCTTGAGTAGGCATTATTGCTTTATGTGTCATGTGACTAAAATCTTATTTTTTTAGAAAAGGACTGGAGGAAGGAACCATAATATTAAATTCCTTTATTTCATAAGGGTCAAGAGTAGAGAATAACTTAGTTAACATCACACAGCAAGTTAGGGGCAGAGCCTGAATTCGAAGTAGGCTCTTTACCCTACACCAAATCCCTCACCCCTACTTTAGGCTTAAATCCCAAAAAGAGTTCCCTTTAAGAATTTATGAAAATTTGGCCTCCTAGTCCATGTGCAGACTCTATATATTTTGATGTGCTTTTGAAAAAGCACAAACATTTAGACTTGCCATTTAAAGAGTTGCTCCCCTTCACTTTCTACTGCAACCCCTTATGTACCTATTTTGTGTTTTTTCTCTTGCAGTAAAATAAACATTTTTAAAGGTTCCTTTTTTATTTTATTTTTTATTTCAGGTTAATAAGAGGGTACAAATGATTATGTTACAATGTTTGCATTTGTTAGGTAATTGTGTCCCTACATCCAGGAAGCATGCCATATACCGTTACATTGTTCCCATTAAGTGGAAGCACACTGATCCCCCTCCTTCTTCCTCTCTCCCCTTTCCTCATCCCTCTCCCCCCAAACTTGAACTGAATTGAACTTTGCTCTTATGTGGGCATGTATTATAGATCATTTACTGTTTTTATATTAGTACTAAGTACATTAGATAATTGCTTCTCTATTCTTGAGATACTTTACTAAGAAGAATGCATTTCACCTCCATCCAGGATAACACAAAAGACGTAAAGTTTTCCTCTTTGCTTAAGGCTGAACAGTATTCCATGATATGCATATACCACTGTTTGTTAATCCGTTCCTGAGTTGATGGGCATTTAGGCTGTTGTTTCCACATCTTGGCGATTGTAAATTGAGCTGTGATAAACAATCTACTGCAAGTGTCCTTATGATAAAATTATACTGGGGGGCTCTGTGTTTTTAACACATAGAAATGAAGCCTATCAGGCCAGATGGAATAGATAACTACAGATAAATAAATCACTTGCTTTAATGTCAGAGAATTCTGACTGCTTGGTACTGATTCAATAGATTTGGGAAAAAACAAAGAGGGGAATTCAATAATGAGCACTTGCTCTTTCCAATAAACTTGCTGAGAAGCAACTAAAACAGAAAAGAATCAATTTAGATATAAATGACACAAGAAGCAGCCAGTCTAACTGGAAGGCTTAAAACTGCCCCCAGATTCATCTCTAGCCCTTTGCCTTCTCCTGTCCTGGCCACCCTGCAGCATGAGAATTCAGTGCCCTGTTTCAGTTGTAACATTTCCATCTATGCAGAAAAACATCCCTTTCGTATTTCTGACTTCCTTGGAGAAATAGGTCTGTGACAATAATCCTTCTCCAATAAAGTTGAATTTAGCTTTAATTTAACTTTTTACAAAATGCTTTCATGTTTCTAATTTTGGTTGTTTGAATGTTTTTCCTGATAACAATTGCATAAAATAGGTAAGGAAGAAGTTGTCACATCAGAGAGATAAAATAACTGTGAGGGGCCACCGGGATTATCAGGGCCAGACAAAGGGCCAGGGAGCCACAGCTCTATACATTGAATCTAGTCTCTTCTATCATTGCCATTTCATCACTGAGGGAGATATTCTATAAGGCAATTTCTTCTTTGTTCTTTATCACAGAATTTATGAGCCAATATATTCTAGGGGAAGCAATTAAAGGGTAGCAAATTGACATCACTTTAGTTCAGTGTTGGTAAAATGGGGACCTAAAAGGGAATAATGAGACAGATTTATTCATTTATCTTGGCTGCTGGAAGATGCGGTGCAAAATAATATGGATCCTGAGATGACATTTTCCCAGAAATATTTGGACAATAAAGCTTTGGAAACAGGAATATTATTTCCATGAAAAGCAAAATTCAAGCCATTTTATGCTATACATCAGGGGTCTACAAATTATGGGCACTAATTTGGGCCAAATCTTGACACCACCTACTTTTGTAAGGAAATTTTTAATTGGCACACACCGCACCTATCTATTTATGTATGGTCTGTGGCCACCATTGCACAACAATGGCACAAGTAAGCCATTGTAATAGAGATTTATGGCCCACAAAACCTACAATATTTACTGTCCGACCCATCACAGAAAAGTTTGCTGACCCCTTTGTTAGAGAAATCAAACACTAACCCTACACATGAGGAAAGCTTCCTGTTGTCATGACAGGGGTGTTACATCTAGAACAGAAATTTCCTTGGCTTAGAAGAAGACTACACATTGCTTAAACACCTTGAGCGAGTCTGTGGGTGTGGGTATTAGATCTAAAGGTGGCATAAATATATTTTTTGCCATTCTTTATGAAATAGGTTTTGAGCCCTCATTGTTTTACTGTTAAAAGGCCTATAATAGTGACTTCCAGCCATTTACAATTCCTGGCAGGCTCCTCTCTTCATTACCAGTAATATAATATCAGCCCCTGTGCCAGAAGGTTAAAGAACAGTGGAATCGATACCCTGCAGCAGACACGGCATTGATTATGGATGTGTCTTTTTCTTAAGTGTCCTCTTTCAAACTTGTTCCCTCACCCAGGGCCACCAATAGATGATGTGTGAGGATTCTAGTTTTATGAGGTTTTCTGAAGTTTGTCCATGTGCAAATACCTGGGATAGTTTAGGATGGCATTGACCTTGGCAAGGTCATAGATAGAGTCTGTGAAGTTTCTGCAGGTTTCTTTGTAAGGCACAGTGGTCTCTAAGTGGCTATTCCCTGCACTATGATCTGTTTTGTGGACCTAGATATGAGCAAGGAGAACCAGGAAGCTTAGTTTCTATTCATTTTATATTCGCTATTTCTCAATGTATATTATGTATACAGGGTGGACATAAAGTTCATGTTCAATTAAAAATAATGTACAAGTTACAATTGCACACAAAATTCATGACCACCGTGTATGTGTATGAGAAACAGAGGGAGAGATTTATTATCAAAATTATTGGTTCACATGGCTTAGGAGGCCAAGAAGTGCCACAATCTTCTGTCTGCATACTGGAGAACCAAGAAGGCTGGAGGTGTGTGTAATTTAGTTCAAGTCCATAGGCCTGTGAATTTGGGAAGAGGTATACAGAGGTGCTATGGTGTAAGTCCCAGTCTGAGTCAAAAGCCCAAGAACCAGGTGCACCAATGTCCAAGGGCAAGAGAATGTGGATATCAAAGTCAAACCGAGAAAGAAAATTTGCCCTTCTACCTTTTGTTCTGTCCAGGCCCATGGTGAATTGGATCATGCCCACCTGTCCTGGGGAGGGCCACCTGCTTTACTCAGTTCACCAATTTAAATGCAAATCTCTTCCAGAAACATCCTTACCGACATAATCAAAAATACTGTTTCACCAGTTATCTGTGCATTCTTGGCCCGTCAAGTTTACAGTTCAAATTAACCATCATAGCTGCTGCCAGAAGGCATCATAATATCAAATGCCAGAAAAAGTTGTCCTCAGAATGCTAGGCTGGGTTGTTGGAGAAGGTAGAGGAGGCTGGGATGGGTTACCAATAAGAGCTATAAGGCTCTTTTTCTCCCTCATCCCTCCTCTTGCCTACAGCTACTCTATTGGTGTACTAGGGTTGCTGTAATAAAGTACCACAAACTGAGTAGCTTAAACAAGAGAACTTGATCCTCTCACAGTTCTGGAGTCTAGAAGTCTGAGATCAAGGTGTCAACAGGGTTGGTTCCTTTTGGGAATGCTGAGGAAGAAAGCCATGCCATGAGGTTCTCCTCTCTAGTCCTAGCTTCTGGCACTCCAATCTCTGCCTTCATCTTCATATGGCTTCTGAGTGTGTGCATGTGTGCATGTGTGTGTTTAAATGTCCTCTCTTTATAAGTGCACCAGTCATATTGGATTTAGGTCCCACCGTACTTCAGTATGACTTTGTACACCTGCAACATAAGGTCACATTCTGAGGTCTTTGGATTAGGATTTCAACAATGGGGGAAGGGAACACAATTCAATCTATAACGTCCACCCTCTCTCACATGCCCTTCCTCCACTCCTATCTCTTCAAGACTCTGTCTGTGTGCCTCAAATTCTGGGCATATCTCAAAACCACTAGAAATTGGAGTGAGTCACAAAGCCACAGAATGTAAGGTGCGTGGTCAACCTTTACTATGAGTCAGATGTTACTTAGGTATGTGAACCCAAACAAGTAATACGAAGCCTTTAGATCTCACTTGCTACATTGATAAGATGGGAAGAAAAACATTCTCTACTTCATGAGGTGGTTGTGTGCACCACATGACACAGCCTGGACCTCAACAAGGTACAAAATTATAATTTTCTGTAGCATTTAACTGTGGCTTTACTATTATGGCAGCCTTAGCCTTAGAAGAAAAAATGCTGAAAAATCAGGTGTCATGAGGGATTTATTCCATTGTCCAAAGAATATTTGTTGAAAATCTATATGGTCTAGACATTTTTGTGGGGGCTAAGGATTCAGCAACAAAGACAATAAAGTTTTTGCTATCAAGGATCTGAAGAACACAGTATGTAAAGCAAGTACATAGCCCTCAGAATGGGAGAAGATATTTGCAGGTTATTTCTCTGACACAGGTTTAATAACCAGAATCCACAGAGAACTCAAACGTATTAGCAAGAGAAGAACAAGTGATCCCATCTCAGGGTGGACAAGGGACTTGAAGAGAAACTTCTCTGAAGAAAACAGGCGCACAGCCTATAGACACATGAAAAAATGCTCATCATCTCTATCATCAGAGAAATGCAAATCAAAATCACTTTGAGATATCACCTAACTCCAGTAAGATTAGCCCACATCACAAAATCCCCAAACCACAGATGTTGGCGTGGATGTGGAGAAAAGGGAACACTTCTACACTGCTGGTGGGAATGCAAACTAATACGTTCCTTTTGGAAAGATGTTTGGAGATCACTTAGGGATCTAAAAACAGACCTGCCATTCGATCCTATAATTCCCCTACTAGGTATATATCCAGAAGACCAAAATCAGTTTATAACAAAGTATTTGCACCAGAATGTTTATTGCAGCCTAGTTCATAATTGCTAAGTCATGTAAGAAGCTCAAGTGCCCATCCACCCAGGAATGGATTAATAAATTGTGGTATATGTACATCATGGAATAGTATGCAACCTTAAATAATGGAGACTTTACCTCTTTCACGTTTATTATTATTCTTTTTTGCAGTCTTCGGCTGGGGCTGGGTTTGAACCCACCACCTCTGGCGCCCTACTCCTTTGAGCCACAGGTGCCGCCTGTCTCTTTTATGTTTACATGGATGGAGCCGGAACATATTCTTCTTAGAAAAGTATCTCAAGAATGGAAGAAAAAGTATCCAATGTACTCAACCGTACTATGAAACCAATTTATAAACACCCACACTTCCATGTGAATGTTATAACCCAACTACAGCCCAAGATGAAGGGGAAAGGTGGAGAGGCTGGGTGGATGGGAGGGTAATTGGTGGGACCACACCTATGGTGCATTTTACAAGGGTACATTTTAGATCTACTAAGTGTAGAATATAAATGTCTTAACACAATAACTAAGAAAATGTGGTGAAGGCTATGTTAACCAGTTTCATGAAAGTATCTCAAATTGTATATAAAACCAGCATATTGTACCCCATAATTGCATTGATGTACACAGCTATGATTTAATTAAAAAATAAAAAAGGATCTGACAGTCCAGTACAGAAACAGATACGTCAGAAAACTACTGAATATATGATCAAATCATGTAGTGTTAAGTACAATGAGGAAAACTATCACAGGCTAACGGGATAAATAGAGTGGCTGGCTAGAAATCTGTCCTGAGAGGAAATGAGGGCTTGTTTAGAAGCATGGGGGACTAGCTAGGTGACATTTGTCCCAATATCCACCAAGCGAAGATCACTCAGACATTGCCTGACACTCATGTACCCAACTTTGCTGCATGCTAGGAGTGAATATTCTCATAAATTTTATCTGATGTGACTATCAATTTCAAATCACCTTTTTTCTGTCTGTTGAACATTTATGTCTTCAAAAAAGTATCATACCTCTGAACACTTAATTATGTTCTGCATAGAATTCTTCATTGTTATTTCTTTCATGCTAGTCTCTTTGATCAGTCTGTTGGCTTCTTGAAGGCAGGATAATTATTTCATACTTTTTCTGTAATGCTCTCACTCTTAGTACAGCACTGAAATAGGTAGGAGTTTCTGTGTAATACTTGTGGACCAAGTAATGTACAAGGAAAGTCTAAGTTCCTCTAATTTTATAGAATACCATGACTATGGAAGAACTCCTAAATTGATGAGATCAAAGAGTAATCTCTCTCTAATAAGACAAGTAATAGCCATCAGGTACTCAGTACTTACCACATTCCAGGTATTTCTCTAAATGTAGTGTTAAGTACAATGAGGAAAACTATCACAGGCTAACGGGATAAATAGAGTGGCTAATGCTTTACATACATAAATTCATTTAAATATCTCCACCAATGTTATCATCCCTTTTACAAGTGAGCTCATTGAGGTCCAGAGACTTAGCAACTTGTCCAAGATCTCACTAGCAGATGCTAGTCTGATTCTAAAGTCTGACCTATACTCAGGTATTGAGAGCTATATATAATTTAGTTGATAATACCAGATGGTCTGGAAGATATTGTAGCAATGTGGTGAAGAGCTTGGATTTGGAGCTCAAATTCTAGCTCTGTAACTTTAAGAGATGCGTGACCTTGAACAAGTAACTTTCTATCTCACAATCTCAACCTCCTCATCTATAAATTTAAGAATAAAAGTTAGCACACATGCAATAGGATTTTATGACAATCAAATACATATAAAGCGCATAGCATGGGGCCTGGCACACAGTAAGCATGCATTAAAAAAAAAAAAAAAGATTAGCATCAATGACAAGGGGTTTAACATGCAACTGACTGAGGGATTTAGTCATTAGCTGTCAGAACTATGTAAACTGGATACTAGGAGCTGGTTCAGCCTACTGGAAGCAGTAGCATACCTCTTGGGCTTTTTAGACAGATGCTGCCACAGTTAGGGTAGCAGGTTGTAGTTGTGGTGGTGATGGTGCTGGAAGAAGCCGTGGCAGTGTTTAAGGTGTGAAGTGGGGATTGACAAAGTTATAAACTTTATTTCCATTGTGATGGGTTTGGAACACATGGACAGTCCTTAACAGTGCTAAAGGAGGGATTAGCTTACTGAAATCTCACTTAAAGGAGGTGGTCCCACGGTGTTTCAGTATTGATCCGGGGCTTCCTTCTGATTATGCTGGGGTAAAGAGGAGGGGCAAGATAAAATATTTTTAGGTTCACATAAGGCTAATCAAAACATACAACGTAGGGCACAAAATACTTGCTAATGATTCTTATAAGCACAGGAAGAGCAGCCTTTGTCAATTAGCACATTTATATTGAGCCGCATTTTATTTACTTCTTCCTTCTGCTTCTTCCAGCACGGTGAGGGGGCCAAAGCTCACGGTATATGACTGAAGCCTCCAAAGCACAAAAGCATTCCCAATGCTGCTTCTCTCTTTGTGGTCCCTCGTAAGGCACAGCATTCCAAACCTTCTCTTCTAGCTATTTGGAAATAGCCCCTTTTCAAATAGCTGTATTTCAAAATAACTAGGAGACTTGGAACGTTTCCAAGAAAAAAAAATGATGAATGTTAGAGGTGAAGAATATTTCAATGACCCTGATGTGATCATTGCACATTGTATGCATGTATCAAAATACCATGTGTTCCCCATAAATATGTATAATTATCATGTATCAGTAATTTATTTTTTAATTTTAAAAAGAGTACAGCATCCCCTGCCATGATGCCCTGCCTGGGCAAAACAGGTGGAGCCACATTTTGCACACAGATGCCTGGCAGTTGAAGAGGCCTTCACAGGAAACAATGGCAGCTTGTCACCAATAATTTTTTTTTAAAGATAACCTGTTAATTTCATTGTAATTTTATTTTTCCCTTGGGAAACCCATTATAATGATTTTAGATATATTCTGAAACCATCTAAACTAAAGAAAAGTTTCAAATTCAGTTCAAAGAGCTTTTAAACTCCTCCTCATTATTTCATTATTTGAGGGTAAGTTTCCAACCTGATATAACCACTTTGTATTAAAATATGACCTTCAAAATCAGGAAACTAATATTGATACGTGACTATAATATAATCCTTTGGTCCTACCCAACCTTTGCCAATTGTTCCAACAACAATGTCCTTTGTGGACAAAAGAACTCAGTTCAGAACCGTGTGTTATATTTAGTTGTTATGTCTCCCTGTATACAGTTCCTTGGCTTATCTTACACTTCAAGATCTTGATACTTTTGACTATTTCAGGCTAAGCTAGTAATAGTTACTTTATAGAATGTCCTTCAATTTGGGATTGTCTGGTGGTTTCTCCTTATTAGAATCAAGATGTGCATCTTTGGCAGTGATATCATAGAAACAATGCTATGTTCTTCTCATGGCATCCTAGTTTTTGGTTCACAAAAAATAAACAAATTTTAGTGACACCTATAAAATCAGCTCATTGATCAGTTTCATCATCAGTAAACATTATGTTCAGTTGCTTCTAACACTGGACTCAGTATATATAAGATGATCTTGACAGGTACTTGTGGTACCACCACATTGAAATCAACTGGAAGACTTCCTATATAACTTCAGCTCTATGTTGCCTATAGGTAAGCCATGCCAATTCGCCTTTTCTCCAAATCCTAGGAACACCTTTC
Source organism: Perodicticus potto (assembly GCA_963574655.1). NCBI lineage: Eukaryota > Metazoa > Chordata > Mammalia > Primates > Lorisidae > Perodicticus > Perodicticus potto. The sequence goes on from CAUYRH010079557.1 coordinate 31,082, forward strand.
CACCTCTACACTTTTGCCCATGTACTTCCCTTGGCCCTTCGTACCCACTCCATTTCTGGCCATCTGTCATGTCAAAACCTGACTTGTTCTTAGAGACCATTTCAAATTCGACATTCTCCATAAAGTTTTCCCCAATCCCTCATCCCTAACTTAATTTAACCTTTCGTCTAGCATATTTTGCTTTTTTAAAGTTTAATAACAAATTATGTCTTATACTAAAATTAAATAATAGTCGGCAAGCTTCTTATAGGCAGCAGCTTTGCTATATCCATCTCTGTTTTGTCTCTAATTTTATCCCTCTTAAACTGCTACCCATAAACCAACATTTAATATACTGCTATATGTATAATAATAAGAGCTAACATTGCTGACCAGTAATTATGGACCAGGCACTGTCTAAGTTGTCTTTATAACAGGTCCATGAATTAGGTGTTCTCTTTATCCTCATTTTATGGAAAGTAATTCAACAATAATAGGTAATAAATAAACATGCATTGGTAAAGAGAATGAACTCTGAAAATATTTAACAAAATATTATTATATTGTGATATCCTGAGGACCCTCCCCAGCACCTGATCTTGAAGATACTGCCTCTGTTTAGAAAGTAAGATTCACTTTTGGGCAAAAGGAAAAAACAAAAGGAGAGAAAAACCATTGGAAGCCAAACCATTGGAAGGTGGCAGTCAGAGGCCAAGGAAGTTTATTTAGAAATAGGGAAAAACAGTGGCAAGTAGAAACCAAAACAGAAAAATATGGGAAAGGTTGTAGCAAATGGAGGTAAGTGCCTGAGACCCACAGACAAATTCGCAGAACACATGAGACTAGTTCAGCAATGAGCCCTATGTCAACAAAGGGAAGAGGACAGGTTTTCACACCCACTGGCTCCTTAGAGTTGTCTCAGGAGCAGCACCTCCAAGGGCTAGTAGGACCATAGAAACTATAATGATCAGTGGCCCAAATGTCCAGTGCTGGATGAGTTACTTTCTCAGTATACTTAAGCCATACTGCTTTGACAAGGGGTGGCTATGGTATAGAAATGCCAGAGGAAGTACCCTCTGGCAAGTGACCCTAACAGTGTGAGCCCTAATTTTCTTACCTATAATATATTAATATCTATGCTGCCTACCTAATGGCAACAGCACGAGCACATTTAATTGTTAATTTAGGTTGAACTATTGCCAATATTCATTCATTTTTCATATATATGAAGAGCAATACTATAGAATTCAACCATGTATGATGCAAGCACTTATCTCTGTTCTTCCAGCATTAAGTACAGTGCTGAGCATGGGATAAGCATAGAATAAACATTTTAACAGCTTTATTGAGGTATAATTTAAATACAACAAACTGCTCTTATGTCAAGTACATGATCTGATAAGTTTTGAGATGTGTATATACCAATGAAAACATCACAATCATGATATAGTGAACACATCTGCCATCCTCCAGTTTCTTCATCAATAAATACTTGTTAGAGAAATAAGTGGGAAAACGTGGCTGTGACATTACTCTGGGGATTATAAAATACCAACAGCAAAGGAATGTCGCTAAAGCCCAAGTGAGTGGCTCTTGGTCCTCACCCCCTTTACTTAGGGTATAGGGTCCTGGCAGAAGGAGAAGACAGAGGCTCTCTAGGCCATGATAGGTTCTGAGATCACAAAGACAGTACACTGCCTGCTTGGAGGAATTAATAAGTGGGATCTGCTCCAGGTCATTTTCCCAGCTTTGGTACAAACTCTGACTTTTAAAGTTCTGTGGTTTTGTTTGTCTAATTTCTTTCAAAAAGCCTTATTGATCAGGAAAACATTTTAGTGCAGATCAGGTGGCTTCTTCTTCTTTTATGAAATTTTCTTATTATATTGTCTTTAGGAATAAACTTGGACATAGATGGATGGCAAAGAGTGTTAAAATGAAACAAAACTGTAATTTTAGTGATTTCACAGCCAAGATAGGGTGCTTTACTCATATTTATGACACTATGCAGTATTGGAAACTTCCACAGGGCAGTAGGGGCTGCCTAATTAGCTGGGAAATTGGAGATTGGCCAGGTCTCCTCTAAGTGGGGTTAGTTTAGTAGCTCACCCCTTCTTCAGATGACTTAGAGAATTGTGGACAGCCTGATTTCACCCTTAACTTTTGCTTTGCTTTGCCCAGGATAACCGAATCTAAGGCAAAAAATCACACAGACATTTCACATATGTATTTCACCCAGATCCTGTTAGATCCAACTGGATTTCTGGTTAGAAGTCAAAACACTATGAGGCATGGGAAGTTCAGAATGTCTATTTCCATAGTAAGAGCAAGAAAAACATGGAAGATTTCAAGCTCGCACGAGAAATTGACAATCTCCAATGAGCGGGCCTAGGAGATGCCTGTCTTTTACTATTTCCTTGTGATGACTGGGTATTGGCGGCAGACAGAATCTTTGAGATTATTAAAATTTTTTAATGTCTTTCTAGTGGTAGAATCTAGAATACAAAGAAAAACTTGCATGGACTCTCAATGTATACAATATGTAAAAGCACAATAGATTTGATTGAAACTGGTGGTCACCATCTAAAAACCTGAGGGCTTCAGAGGCACCTTCATGGACTCTAGGACTCTGCTGAGCAATATTTAAAACATATGGTTTCACAAAGCTTCAGTTTTCTCCTCCATAAAATGGAAAGAATTCTAGAGTCTGACTTTCATGATAGCTGTGAAGACCAAATAAGACAATATATTAAAGCATTTATAGCATTGAGTAGAACATGGAAAACTCTGAATGAAAGGGAACCTCTTTCCTGTCCTACATCTCTGGGCCTGTTACTTCTCAAATAAGGAGAACACGCACTAGAGAGAAGTGATAGTGCTCAGTTGGAGAGAAAGTTAGTACTACTGTTAAAGCAGCTCTCTCATCTCCCATTCCCATGTGCCTTCTAGTACACCACAGCTGTTACCTCTCCTGCTGAAATTCTGATAGAATAATAAAAGGTGCCTGGACCCCAATGCCTTTGGGATGTTATTTGATTGAATTCTGAGAACATAATAAGTAAAGTTGTCCCCATCCAAGCATCACATAAGTAAGTAAAGAAAGGGCCTGGATGTTTTTTAAGCACAGAGAATCATAGTTGTGTTTGCTGTAAGTCATTCTAAGTCCATAGACTACTAAATTCACAGAATGTAAATGGCAGCGATGGTCTTTCAGAAAGCTAATACACCTAGACAGGAAATAACTTAACAGAGGCACTGCTTAGGATGTCAGCAAAAGAATTCTGTACTACATTTGCATAGAAACAAAACCATTAATCAGTCAGGGTATTCATGTCCAGTGACTTCGAAAATGGTAGAGCCCTGCATACATGATCTGACTACACTGGTCTTTGAACAAGGCTTTGGATGCATGTCCAACTGACTAATATTTGCCCATTAGCATTTGAAGAAGACAGACAAACAGGAATCAGAGGAACAAAAAATGTGCACTATTTTAATAAAATGCAATTTTATCCCTTTAGAAAGATGTTTAAAGTTGACTAAGAAATTATTCTGCAGTCCCTCAGTATGCCCACTTTTCCTTTTTTCTAAAAGGAGTGAACCCTGTGTCATCTGATTATTTCAACATGTGTAGTGTTCCCAGTCTCCCTATGCCAACGTGGAATTTTTTTTGAATCCAATAAGATTTTAATTTCCACACTGGCTGAGATTTGTGTGTAGAGGTAGGCAGCATAAAGGGAAGCTTTGGCTTTCCTCTTTTCCAGACCTCCCTGCCACTGCTTGATAAAGCCATCTTGTCCATAAATGGAGTTGCTTTGCATATTTGTTAAGAACTCCTAAGGCATGCCAGTGAATTTTACTCATCCTGCCAATAAGTACCGATGATCCCATTACTTTCCAGTTAGGCTAGGGCTAAATGTTTTTCATGTTGGCATAAATGTATGTTGACCCTGATGGATGATAGGATGACATTTCTTTGTCATTTATAAGCAGAAATTCATGAAATCAAATGGACTTACAAATCAAATTCAGATTATTGATTTATTTGTATATACAAAGAATTGGCTTTGTGGCAGGATTCACACATTGGAATGTGTTCATTCTGGTGCTCAATTAATACATCCCAGACTTCTGGGGTACTGTGGATTTACCATGGTCAGTTGTGATAAGGTGGGGAGGTTTTTATGACTTTGTTGATACCAGCTGCCTTGTAGGTTTTCATAGGAACTTCTGATTCTCACCTGCAATTAGACAATTTTATTTTATTGTATTTATTTATTTATTTATTTTGCAGTTTTTTGCCAGGGAACCTGCTACCTCCGGTATATGGGTCCGGCACCCTACTCCTTCAGCCATAGGTGCCGCCCCAATTAGACAATTTTAAAAAGTAGACTAAAAGGTTCTATGTATCAGTTTATAAGAAAATTGCTTCTTAGTTTAAGGTAGAACAATCTAGTGGTTGCCAATCTGAAGTTCTGAAGTTTCTAAAGGTCTTCTAAGCGTTCTCAAAATAAAACCGCATAGGCTAAGCGGAATATCAAGTGTCTCTGCTTTGGGCTGGAGTTTTATGAGCTTCATGAGGCTTAACTACTTACCTCACATTACCACTTGAATGTAAAACTATAAATTCTTGCTTAATAAAAGGAAGTTTGTACAATAAATTTAATATATTAAATCATGAAGACAATGGTACTGTTAGGAGTGGGGATAGGTTTTTGTTTTTGTTTTTGTTTTTAAATGAATCTTTAGTTGTGAGAAGGTTAAAACTCACTGAACTTCTCAAAAGCTTTTGTATTAAAATAATCATTTGAGGCACAAAACATCCCTGTCTCTAACTGGGTGTCCCAAATCACTTAAAAGCTCAAGGATAATAACATATATTAATCAATAATGCCTGTATCAGCACCTCCACTAACACATTGTTTTTCTCTGGACTGAAGTCTTTTATTTAATCACTCACTTTACTGAAAAAAAAGAAGTTTCATATTTATGCATCAAGTAAGTCTTTGGTCATTATTCTTAAATTCTCCAGTCCAATTTTATTCACTTTTCTTGGGCTATTACCTATACAGCTGAGTGATTCTACCATCTTAACTGAATTGATTAGTCAATTCAGTTAAAATATCAGTGGATTTTTCATTCATCCCAATGGAGTTATACTAGATGTGGTAAAATATAAACAGATCAGAAACTCACCCTGTACTGGCAAACTTTTAGCAATTACTAAACTAAAAATAATAGGCGATGGGGCATAGTATATTTCTTATCACTAATCAAAGAAAAAGAAGGAGTATTTAGCTCCTAAGAGCCCTTTCTCTCCTGCTTGCTAGCAATAGCTCTAATTTTCCCTCTGTTTTAGGCCAAGTTTCCCAAAAAACAGACTTTGAGATAGAAATTTATATACACTTTTCTTGAGTATTGCTGTCAGGAACAGCATTGTAAGGGAATGAAAGAAGCAGGCGTTCTACAAAGATGTAGTTGCAACAGAGACCTCAGCTGGACCTATGGGGAGTTCTGGAGCTAAGACAGCCGTTTTGAGTTTTTCTGCAACAACAGAAGGGATCTAGGGTTTGTATTCCCTTATTACCAGACATTGGATGTAGGTGGTCTCTGAAAAGAAAACTAACCTTGAGCAAGGCATTCCCCTTCGATGGTGATTCACAGATAAGAACTCAGCTTGGAGCCTTTGGCAGTTGACCCTGTGCAGTTAGGGGCATAAGTGCTTCATTCCTGATGGGAGAATCTGGGAGCACATGAAATATCTATTACAGTCTCCTCCTCTTTACCCCTTACCAGGTATAAATGTCTTAACACAATAACTAATTAAATGAGATGTGGTATAACATTAACCAGTGTGATGTAAGTGTTCCTAATTCTATATGAAATCAGCACATAAATGCATTAATGTATACATGTTCTATGTGTTTATGTTAATAAAAAAATATGAAAAAGGAAAAAAAGAAAATTTCCCCTTTGTATCTTTCCCATGTAAGTGGGAACTTAGAGAGAAGATGAAGATTTTCTTCCCTTTCCCCCAAATCTTCCTTATAAAAGGTAGAATATTTTTGAGAGCTGGCCAGTTAAGGTTAATGTGAAGTTTATAGCTGATGGACAGAGTAAAACAAACAGTCCCTAGGTGTGTTTGAAGTTCCTTTCATTATTTAAGGAGCTTTCTTCTGCTATTCAGGTATATAAAGATTAGAAGACAAAGTAGAGTGAAGAAAAGAAATGAATCATTTGAATAGCATGATTGCCATTCTGCAGTGATCTAAAAAATCCAATATCGCCATTTAAATCAGATTCACTCTCTTCTAGAGAAAGACACTTGACCTTTTCCAGTGGCCAACCAAGTAGAAGGTCAGGCATACCAAGAAAATGCCTCATCCTTCTCTGTTTCCTTTTATTCTTTTAGCTTTCCTTTGTTTCTATCTATTCTGTACCTTTAACTTTTCTTACACTGAAAATGTGTTTATTTTCCGATACTTAACTTTGGTTTAATGGTTTTGTGTAGATGAAATCAAAATTAAGTATCAGAAAATTAAAATTTCATGAGTTTAGTTTGTTAAAATAGTGTACATTTCCTTCACGCCTGCAAAACCATTGACTGGATTTGAATATGTTTGTGTATAGTGGCACAGCCATTAAAATTATGCAGAAATGTTGACATACATATTATAAATGTCTAAGTAAGGAATTTCTCTTTATCTCTTTATCTTCTTACCAAGCTAAAGTTTCTCTTTATCTTCTTACCAAGCTCAAGAAGCAAATTTGAAATATAATATTATTGGCTTATTTTTCTATGTTTTAGGTATGTGGCATCAAACATCATTGGTCTAAGAAAGCTGGTTCATGATGAGTTAGGAATTGTTTGCTAATACTTCATGGCTCCTCAAAAATCCAAATAGTAAAGTCTCCATCTTTCTTTATGGTTGAATAGCATTTCATGCTATGCATATACCATAGATTATTTTTCTATTCACTAGTTGATGGACACTTGTGTTGTTTTTGTGTTTACCTGGATGGATTTGAAGAACATCCTCTTAAGTAAAATATCACAAGAATGGAAAAGCAAGTATCCAATGTACTCAATATGAACTAGTAGAAGAACCACTACATTTCCTTACAAGAAAGAAAAACTAGTCCAGTAGAAGGGAGGAGGAAAGTGTTATGGTAAGCTCTCACCTAATGGATACAATATAGGCGTATGTGGCACACCTCCTGGGTGAAGGGTTCAACTACAATTCAGATTTCGGCCTTTACCTAACAAATGCAAACAATGTAACCTAATCATTTGTGCCCATATATTAATCTGAAATTTTAAAGAATCTAAATAGTACATTAACCATTTGTAAAAGAATGGGGCAAAAATCCATTCAGCTTAATGGAAAATTCCTTCTTAGTTTGGTTTGTATGAAAACAGTCTCTAGAAGAAAAAGCACACAATTTAGAACTTTAGATATCTGAGTTCTTGTCCTAACTGAAGCATGTAACTAGTAGTTACATATTTGACTTTAATAGAAGCATTTCATGAATCCTAACCTTATGCCATTGAGCTAGAGTTTTTGTACTGAGGACAAGTGGTTCTTTCTTGACAAGGAAGAAGAGATTGTTAGATCAGAAGACTCTTCTTTACTCTTTTGAAATAAGTTGATAATTTTATTTTGAAAACATCAAGCATTTTTGCAAAGAAATGATCTTGTAATATGCCCAAAAATCTTCTGGCTTTGGAAATGTTGATGCAGGTTTAGGATTTAACTACATCAAAGAGTTGTCTTCAATCCCCGTCAACACATTGTGTTTCTGCATCTCAGTTTTTTATATTGCAAGAAAACTATCAACATTTACTTCACTATATAGTACATTTGAGGGAGGAATGAGAAGAAAAATTAGAACTTCCTTGTTGGAGGTCACAATAACTTCCTCCTTCAGTTTTGGTTGTCACAACCCTTCAAACATTCATTGAAATTCCTTCTCTCTGTGTTCCAGGAACCCAACAAGGCTCATTTATTCAGATTTTTCTTGGTTTCTCTGTGTATCACTCCTTCCTCCAAGCATGTGACAAGATCCCTCTGGAATGAGAGTCTTCAAGAGGGGAAATGTGCTACTCCCACTAGTAAGGACAAACTGTCCTTCACTTCTCACCTATTTTAGATCTAATCTTAAATAGCACTTCCTCAAGGACTCTTTCATTACTTGCAAGTCCAGGTCAAATTCCCTTTCTAGGCACTTCCATAGAACCCATCACTGCATGGTATAAAATGTTTATTTGTTTCTATTTCCTATTAGATCATAAGTTTTTTGATGTCAAGGGACCTTTTCTATCTTACTTATTATTGTAATTCCATTGTCTAGCTCATTATCTGATATACAGCATGTACTAGATAAATTAATGCATGTTGCTTTGCTAATAATACCTTATCATGACAAATATATAAACACAGTTTCCTCTTGTGAGCTATCATTGAAATTCATTTATACCTTATTGTGCTATAGGAGAGCTTGAGACAGGAGATATATCAGCCTATACTTTCTCAGAAATAGCGTTTATTCATTGAGAAAAGATGTAGAAATAAACTTCCTAGATCTTTATAGCCTTTTATAGCTCCTATTAGTTGTAGCCATGAACAATTTCTGACTATCTCACCCTGCCCAGGTGTCTGAGTCTCAATGAGTTCAAGGCCCTGCCAATTGCAAACTACAGAACCTGCCTCAGAGACAGTAGTCAAAAGGAAATGATGAAAACATGGAAAAGGAAAGCTAAATCCTTTCATTTGTTATAGGATTTTCTGCAGCCAGAATTGGTCAATAGCTTGGCACTTCACAGAGCCTTGTATTCCCTGATACCTTGTTGGAACATGAGTTAAATAATGACTAAGGGAAAAGTGCCAGCCACTGAATTGCCAAAAGATACAATTACCATTAAACCTGGTGCTTTGGAATAAGCAGATCCAATTGCACCCAATTCTGTTGCACCTGCTATCTTCTTCTTTTTTTTTTTTTCTTGTAAATGTAACTCAATAAATTTGCTGTTCTTTTAGGAGCCTATCTATCTTGCCAGAGAATTGACATCATAAAGCCAGAAAGCCTGACTACAAATACTTTGGAGAATTGAAGGTGAACAACCAACGCATTTCCAACTTTTAGAGTTTAGGGTTTTAATAAAATCAGAAAGCACTGGGAAAAGAAATCACCAGCACATATTGTATTGAAATTTTTTATAGAATTTTAATATCAAAGAGTAAGTGTGTCACACAGTAGATGAGCCTCTAGGATGAATTTGATTATTTCTCCACAACAGCAAAATTGCATAATAAGATTTTATTGCTTGAGGTCTTGTCTTTGGAGTCAGATAATCAAAATCTAAATTGTGTAACCTCTAGCAGATTTCCATTTTGCCATGTATCAAGGATAATTTCTTCAGATAGATAAAATTTTCTTTTGGTTTCTGTTAGGGGAGGGGTAAATAATTGTGAGTGAATTTACTTTATTGGATTTAGTTCCTAAATAACAGGAATACACTAGAATCAGTGACATATCAAGTATGGTGGCTATGAAAGTAGGACTAGAGACCTCTGTCTAATCAGGAGGACTTTGTTTTTAATCTTAGTTTAGTGACTAGCTTTTTGTGGGAAAGTCATTTGCTGCCTTTGGGCCTTAGTTTCTTCTTCTGTATGCAAGAGAAAGTAAACATTCTCATTGATGATCTCTAAATTCTTTCTCTAAAGGCCAACAAGTCAATTAGTTACATACTCAAATGACAGTATTTATGGCCTAAATTAACAGGATGATCATCTCAATTTCACAGTTAACCTTGTGTTGAATTGCATTCCACCAAATATTTGAATGAATCACTTTTTGGTTTTAACTGTTCTTCAGATTTTTGGGTTCCTAGTACATGTTTGATTTGTGGATCAAAGTCATACTGCCTGAGATTGGTTTAAAGATGGGCTATTTTCTTATAGAATATACATCTCCTAGAACAATGTATATCACTTTTTTATACCAGAATCCAGTTTATGTTTGATGCTTATCCCCAAGTTGGCACTGATAAATGCCTGTTTATACTTATATTCTATCATCCTTCAAACTACTGCATAACTAAATTGACTTTTAGTATCTAAAACAGCATCATCCAGTCCAGACTTGGACTGTATCAGACTCCAAAGAGAATAAATTTGAAAAGAGGTTATATTATGGAAATCCTTTTAATGTTTTATTTTTTTCACTCACCATGGAAATGTGGCTTAAGCTGTATGTCAATTGGGCTGTCTCCCAGAAGCAGACGATAAAACAGATTTAGGAGTGCAAAGGTTCATTACAGGTAATGCTTATGAAAAATAAAAATCAGAGGAAGCAGAAGTGGTTAAGGAAAGCTTTCAGACAATGATGCTGATGTGATACTTGTGTCGGGAGGGAAGGGAATAGGAGGTAGGATTGGACAGGCAGAGTTTGTGGATTTGGTCTGTGAAATCCCTATCCAACACAACAATAAGCTCTAGAACAAAAAATTTCCTTTAGAGAATTCTTTTTTTATTAAATTATAAAGAGATAGATAATGTATATATTAATACATTTATGGGGTACCATGTGCTGATTTTATATACAATTCAGAATGCTTACATTGTACTGGTTAATATATCCCTCACCTCATTTACTTAATTATTGTGATAAGACATTTATACTCTATAAATTGCAAGAGTACATGTCGGATCTTTAGGGAATTCTTATGATGGGGGTAAATTAACAGGCTCTACAACCCCTACCATACTCAGTCATTGGGTTGGAGAATACTTAAGAAGAACTTGTCTGCAAGATAAACTAAAGGTGTTAATAGGTGGAGGTTGTCAGATAAATGAATGTACTCTGTACATCTGAATGTCAGATTCTTTTTGAAGGGAGATGTAGATGGCACACCTCCATAACCATCATAAATGCAATTGTAATTCTATTATAATATCACTTTGAGTTTACAGTAATCTTCTATTGCCTACATATTAAGTCTAGGCTTCTGTGTAATTTGTAAGATGCCCATAATCTTGGCCCATCCTTCTTAGCCAATCTTATTTTTTTTAATAATTTTATTAAATCATAAATGTGTACATTAGTGCAATCATGGGGCGCAATGTGCTGACTTCATATACAATCAGAAATATTTTCATTGAAATGTTAAACATAGCCTTCATGGAATTTTCTTAATCACTATATGAAGACATTGATATTCTACATTTAGTAAGTTTCACCAGTACCCTTCTAAGATGCACCATAGGTGTGATCCCACCAATTGCACTCCCTCCACCCATCCTCATACCTCCCCTCCCCTTCCTTGCCATTTTCCCTGTATTCTTGTGCTATAATTGGGTTTTAGCCTTCATATGAAAGCTATAAATTCTGATGTCTACTATCAAACCAGTCCCATTTCTTGGTAGTTAGAGAATTCTTTCTTTGTAGTCAATAAATACTTCACCAAAAAATTCATTTCAAAATCTCTTTCTTTAACAGAAAATCATTTGTAATTTTTCCTCTCTTTGTATTAAGAATTGTAAAGACAGGTGCTAGCCATATTCATGTTACATGCTTCACAGCATCTTACATTTGGGTTTTCTATATAACAGAAACAAAAAGGGTGTTGTTGAATCAATAAGTGAATGAAGGATTACTTATGATTTAGTATTTGGGGTGAATAGGGACTGTAAGAGATCGATTTTTGTTTTTTGAATTAGTAAGGACTTAAATCACACTTTTGCAAACTCACATCTCCAGTTATATAAACACAGTAAATACATCATGTGCAGATGTGTGCACTGAGACTAGGTGAGTTATTTACATTTGAGGAGAATTTTTCCAGTGACTGCTCCAATGGACATTATTAACAACACTGAATGTCTTTTTCACACTATTTACTTTGCTCCATTTATTCTTGTCTCCTGGATTTTTTTCTGCTTTACATGATAAAATTATTTCTAGAAATGCACAGCAGAGGAGATTTTTTTGACAACCAGGTGGCAACCTATTTTGAAAATCCCCTGTAAGAATAATGTGGCCACTTTGATAAATTTGGGACATTTATAATCCCCCATTGACCTCTAACGTACATATTACTGTCAATTTGTAGAATTTCAGACTTAGTTTGTATCTGAAGAATAGAGATTGATGTTTTTTCATTGCACTTTTATCCTGAAGATTTTAGAAAGAGAAAAAATAATATCCTAAGTAAAGCTGGTCCGGCAAGATACCCAAAGTAATTTTGCTGTCTCGAGAGTGGCAGATATTTGTGATAAACACACAACCTTTGAAGTGCTTATCTAAACTCAGCAGAAAACCTGCTCTTGGTTCCACCCGGCACTTTCTGTGTGTACGAAGATAGAGGAGCTCAGATGTTCAGGGATTTGAGTAGAGAACAGAGGGTGACAAGACTATGATCTAAATAATTTTATTTAGATTTCCTTGCCTGTCATTACTTTTAATCAATTTCTATGATGCAAAGGAAAGCTTCATACCTGGACTTTTGGGTAAATACTTTGAGCATAGTTTTCCTAAAAGTAAGTCACATATTTCATGAGTTTCATGAAGTTAATTTTGAAAAAAATATTCTTCATCACTAACAGCTCTAGCAAACAAGTTGACTCTAACAGGCTTTGGAATAATAAAATTAAACTGGAGCCATGTGTGGTGACTTATACCTATTATCCCAGCACTCTGGGAGATTGGCGAAGGAGGCTGTCTTGAGGTGAGGGCTTGGAGATGAGCCTAGGCAATGTAGTGAGACCTTGGCTTTGCAAAAAATAAAAACATTAGCCAAGTGGTATCATGAGCCTATAGTCCCAGCTACTTGGGAAGCTGAGGTGGGAGGATTGATTGAGCTCAGGAGTTTGAGGTGGCTGTCAGCTATGTATGATCATGCCAGCCTAGGTGACAGAGCAAGACTCCATCTCCAAAAAAGTGGAGGAAAAAAACTCTAATGTTTATTGTGAGTATATCCTGTGTCAGACAAAGTATTGATTAATGCAATCTGTGATTACATTACATAGTTTATATCAAGATACTATATGGTAGTGTGTATAAAATCATATTGAACCTCAGAGAGGTAAGAGGAATTATGTAAATTAAGCCATTTTATAAGTGAAAATTATTTACATTAATAAATTAAGAATATACTTCAAAAGAGCTACATAAATAAAGACCGAAATCAAAATTTATACTCTGTCTAAGCAGACGGCACAATCCTTAACAATTAAATTTCTCTTAAACATTTGAAAATTGTGAAGACATCTCTAAACCCTATAATGTAAGCATTTAAAGCTTTGTGGAAACCTTGAGTGCATTCTTCCAACTCCTTGAGGATGTGAGAGGAGTTGAGTGAATTAATGATTATCACCTTTCATTATGACATATATATTAGTATTCTGTAAAGGGCCTTCTCATTGCATTGATTGTTTCTTTTCATGTACAAAAGATTTTAAGTTTTCTGAAATCCCACTTGCCAATTTTTGTTTTTATTCCCTGTGCTTTTTGTGCATTTAAGAATTGTTGCCAGGTGGCGCCTGTGGCTCAAAGGAGTAGGGCACCGGCCCCATATGCCAGAGGTAGCAGGTTCAAACCCAGCCCCAGCCAAAAACTGCAAAAAAAAAAAAAAAAAAAAAGAATTGTTGACAAAGCTAATGTCAAGAAATTTTTTCCCTATGTTTCCTTCTAGGGCTTGAGGGTTTATTTTGTTTTCTAGAAAATGTAGGAAGACAGACAAATTGAAGAATTTAACTTAATAAAATCAAAATTTAAAAATAATATCAGCTTCCCAAATAAAATTATCTCCTAATATGGGGGGTATACATTTAAACTATGTGTGTATATACACAAAATGAATCAGTGAAAACAATGAAAAACAGCAATCCCTAGGGAAGAGGGGATAATTTGATTTCCACAATTTCATTTTTAGATTCAAATATCCAGTATTACCATAAAATCAAAAGGCATACAAAATGTCTTAGTCTATTTGAACTACTATAACAAAATGCCTTTTACTGGGTAATTTATAAACAACAGAAGTGTATTACTCAGGCTTGAGGTTGTAATTCTAAGATCAAGGTGTTTGGTGAGAGCTATCTTTATGCCTCATAGAATGTGCCCACATGCTGTGTCTTCACATGGCAGAAGGTGTAAACAAGTGCCCTAGGCTTTATTTATAAGAACACTAATCCCCTTTATGAGTATGCAACCCTCATGAACTACTTACCTCCTAACAGTCCCACCTCTTAATAGCATTATTTTGGCTTTTACTTTGACTTTTAAGGAGAGATGCAAACTCTATCCTGCTATAGCATAAAGAAACCATGAAGTATGATTTATTCAACAGAAAAAAAATCGACAGAAACTGTCTCTATAAAGACTTTATGGCACAACAACTAGACAAAAACTTAAAACTTCTGTCTTGTAGATGCTCTAATACCTATAGAAAGATGTGGAGAAAATCAAGAAAGCAATATATCAACAAAAAAAACAGCATTAATAAAGTAATGCAAAATCTAAACATTACACAAAGAAAATTTGGGAGTGGAAGAGAACAAGAACTGAAATGAAAAATATTCTGAAGTGATACAAAGGCAGATTTAGGCAGGCAGAAAAACCACTCAGTGAACTTGAGGATATGACAATGGAAATTATAAAACCTGAAAAAAAAATGGCAAAGAAAAATATTTAAGGAAAATAAACAGATCATGAGGAATCTGTGGGAAACCATGAGGTGGACCAAGATATATATAATAGGAATCTTAGAAGAAGAAGAAGGTCAGGCATGGTGGCTCTCACGCCTGTAATCCCAGCACTCTGGGAGGCCGAGGTGGGCTGATTGTCTGAGCTCATGAGTTCAAGATCAGCCTGAGCTAGAGTGAGACTCTGCCTCTAAAAATAGTCAGGTGTTTTGGCTGGCACCTGTAATCCCAGCTACTCAGGAGGCTGAGGCAAGAGGCAATATTGGTGGAAAACTTCCCAAATCTGATGAATGAAAGCCATAAATATAAACATCCAAGAAGCTTGACAAATTCCAGGTAAGATGAAACATGGAACCATACTAAACCACATCTAAATTAAACTTTCAAATAATAAAAACAAAGTTTACAGAGAATCTTGAAAACAGAAAAAAGGGATCTTTAATGAGATCATAAGTAAATTTCTTAGAAGAAACTTTGGAGGCCAAAACACAGTGGAATGATCTATTACAAGGGTAAAAAAAAAAAAAAAAGCTCTCAGTGAAGAATCCTATATCCAGAAAAACTATCCCACCATTCTGTCTTCAGAAAATTATTAGACATTTGTGTAGATAAACAAAATGTGAGAAACATCATGGTACTAGACTAGATCTTTCCTATAAGAAATGCTAAAGGGAGTCCTGAAAACTACAATGAAAAAACACTAGGCAGTGGTGGTGCCTGTGGCTCAAGGAGTAGGGCGCTGGCCCCATATACTAGAGGTGGCGGGTTCAAACCTGGCCCCGGCCAAAAACTGCAAAAAAAGAAAAGAAAATTCGGCTCTGCACCTCAAGCAGCTACGGCGCCAGCCACATACACCTGAACTGGCAGGTTCGAATCTAGCCCGGGCCTGCCAAACAACAATGACGGCTGCAACCAAAAAATGGCCTAGTGTTGTGGCAGTCTCCTGTAGTCCAAGCTACTTGGGAGGCAGAGGTGGGAGACTCGCTTGATCCCAGGAATTGGAGTTTGCTGTGAGCTGTGATGCCAGAGCACTTTTAAGTGACAGCTTGAGGCTCTGTCTCAAAAAAAAAAAAAAGAAAGAAAGAAAGAAAAAACACTAGACAGTGAAGCAAAGCTGTATGTCATGATGAGATGTCAATAAAGGTATATCCACAGGAAATTATAAAAGCAAATATTATGTTAATTAGGGTTTATAACTCCACTTTTTGTTTTCTACATGATTTAAGAGACCACTACATGAAAAACACTTATGTTTTGGAACATATATTTTAAGTATTTATAATATTATAATTTTATAATTTTGTGATATTAACAATCAAAAAGGGTGAGTCGGCAACTATAGAGGAGCAGGGTGTTAGTATATTATTGAAGTTAACATGCTATAAATTAAAATTCAAGTGTTATAATTATAGGATGCTAAATTTAATCTCCATGACAACCACAAAGAAATAGCTATGGACTTTATACCAAAAGAAGTCACAAAGAAGCTTAAACATTTCACCACACACACACAAAAATCACTAAAGACAAGTGATGACAACAACACAGGAATTGCTATATGGCATATGGGAAACACATAGAAAACTAACAGAAGTATGCCCTTCCTCATTAGTTATCACTGTAAATTTAAGTAGCTTGAGGTATCCAATCAAAAAATAGAGTGAAAAAAATGAATAATAATACATGATTAACAGTATGTTCTTTATAAAAGACTCATTTTTAGATTCAAAGGCAGAAATTGAAAGTAAAGAATGAAAAGGATTTACATGCAAATAGTACCAAAAAAGCAAGGTGGCTATCCTGCCATCAGACAATATAGATTTTAAATAGATAAATACACACATTACACAAAGTATCTTATCTGCCCACAGGGAAACATATTTGGACAGCAATAACAAAAGAAAAAATGGAAAGTTTACAATTTGTGGAAATTATTGGAAAAATTGATTTACATGCAAATAGTACCAAAAAAGCATGGTGGCTATCCTGCCATCAGACAGTATAGATTTTAAATAAATAAATACACACATTACGCAAAGTATCTTATCTGCCCATAGCAAAATAAAGTTGGACAGCAATAACAAAAGGAAAAAAATGGTAAGTTTACAATTTGTGGAAATTATAAACAACCAGTTCATCAAAGAAAAGTAATCACAAGGAAATTAGAAAATAATTGGACATGAATGAAAACTAAAATGCAACATACCTAAACTTATGAGATAGAGTGAAACCAGTCCCAACAGAGAAATGTATAGTTACGAATACTTATGTTAAGAAGTAGAAAATATCTCAAATCAAAAATCTAACTCACAACTTAATAAATTAGAAAGAAAAGAAACAAATTAAACCTACCAATAGCAGAAAGTAAGAAATAATAAATATTAAAATAGAAATAAATAAAGTATGACATTAAAAATTGATGAAGGAAATAAATCCAATTGTTGGTTTTTTGAAAAGACCAACAAACTTGGCAAAGTCCTAGTGATTTACTAAGAATAAAAGCAAGAAGACTCAAATTACTAAAATCATAAAAGAAAATGGAGACATTACTACCAATTCTACAAATGCAAAAAGAATTATAAGAGATTTCCAAGCCACGGAAAAAACCCAAGTGCCCATCAACCCACAAATGGATTAACAAATTGTGGTATATGTGCACCATGGAATATTAGGCAGCCTTAAAGAAAGATGGAGAATTTACCTCTTTCATGTTTAAATGGATGGAGCTGGAATATATTCTTCTTAGCAAAGTGTCTCAAGAATAGAAGAAAAAGTATCCAATGTACTCAGCCCTAGTATGAAACTAATTTATAGCTTTCCTATGAAAGCTATATCTCAATTACAGCACAATAATATGGGGAAAAGGGCAAGGGAGGAGAGGAGAGGGGGCAGGATGCGTGGAGGGAGAGTAAGTGGTGGGTCCACTCCTATGGTGCATGTTAGAAGGGTACAGGTGAAACTTACTAAATGTAAAATATAATCATCTGAACACAATAACTAAGAAAACACCATGAAAGCTATGTCAATCAGTTCAAATTGTATATAAGACCAACAAATTGTACCCCATGATTGCATTAATGTACACAGCTATGATTTAATTTTAAAAAAGTAATTAAAAAAAACTATGCAAGATGAAACAGAACAAAAAAAAGTGCTTTAAGTAATTGCCTATCAACAAATTGGGTAACCTATATGAAATGCACAAATTCCTAGAAACACAAAACCACAAAGACTAAATCCTTAAGGAATAGAAGAAAATGTCAATAGGCATAAGAAAACAAATCTATACTGAAAATGCTACAACAAAGCAAAGCCCAAGACTTACTGAATATACTGGTGAATGCTATCAAACGTTTTATGAAGCACTAACACTATTCCTTCTCAAACTTCTCCAAAATGGTTCAGAAAATGAAAAGAAGAACTTTCTAACTCATTCTTTGAGGCCAGTGTTACCCTGCACTAGAGTCTGGATGTTGGTGACCCTCAAAAACTCATATGTTAAAACCTAACACCCAAGATGATGCTAGGAAGAGGTG
The DNA here is from genome assembly GCA_963574655.1 of Perodicticus potto. Classification (NCBI taxonomy): domain Eukaryota; kingdom Metazoa; phylum Chordata; class Mammalia; order Primates; family Lorisidae; genus Perodicticus; species Perodicticus potto. The sequence continues at coordinate 49,299 of CAUYRH010079557.1, forward strand.
TGAAGCCTTTCAGAGGTGATTAGGTCATTACAGTTACTCCCACATGAATGGGATTAGGCCCTTACAAAATAAAACTGAGGTACCTAGCTAGTCTCTTCTGTCACATGAGGCAAATAGGCCTACAGCAAGTAGGCATCATCTAAAGCACGGAAAGAGCCCTTACTAGGCACCAACTCTGCTCCCACATTGATCTTTGCTGTTCTAGCCTCCAGCAATCTGGGTGATGCATTTTGTTATAGAAGCCCAAAGGGAGTGACACCCAGTTGCCAAAGTCAGATAAAGATGCTGTAGGAAAAGATGGCTATAGACTAATATCGAAAGTCATCAATAAAATACTAACAAACCAAATACAGCAGCATATAACAAGGCATATACACTATGTTCCAATGGAATTTTTTCCTGAAAATCAAGAATAATTGAACATAACAAAATCCATTAGAGTAATGCCTAACAGCAGAATGAAGTAACAAGAAAACACATGATCATCTTAATTAATACAGAAAAAGCTATTGACAAAATTCAATAACTTGTTATGATTAAAAACATTCAATAAATTAGGAATAGAAGAAGTCTACCTCAATGTCATAAAGCTCAAATGTGAAAACACATAGTAAACATTTTTCTCATTATTTTCTGAAACTAAAAAGACTAAAAGATTTTCCTCTAGATCAATAGCAAGTCAAGAACACCTGCTTTCACCATTGCAATAAAGTAATGTAAATTTTAGCCAGAGCAATTAGAAAATCAAGAGAATTAAAAGAAATACAAATTGAAAAAGAAGGATTTAAATCATTGCTTAAAGATGATATGACTTTATATCTGGAAATCACTAATGATCACACACATACAATATTAGAAACAATGAAGGATTTAAGTAAAGTAGCAGAACGCAAAGTCAACACATTTACAATATCAGTTGTGTTTCTATATACTATACTAACGATGGGCAATTTAAAAAATTATGGAAACAATTTTACTCATAAAAGCATCAAAAATAACATAATACTCTGGAATTAACCAAAGATTGGAAAGATTTGTACAATGAAAGCTATAAATCACAACTGAAAGGAAATAAAGAGACAAAGGGAAATATATTTGATGTTCAGCAATTGGAAGACTTCATGCTGCTAGAATATAAATATTACCCAAAGGGACGCACAGATTCCATATAATCTATATCAAAATCCCTATTACTTTTTTCCTCTAGAAATAAAAAAAAACACAAGATATAAATGAAAGCTAAAGCTATTTAGAAAAGAAACAAAGACTATAAAACACAGTTTCAGATTTTAAAACTCATTACAAAGGTAAAGTTATCTAACAGTGTGTGAGTAACATAAAGCCATGAATATAGAGTGATAGAATAAAATAATGCATACATAAGACCTTAAATATATACAGTCAAATGATTTTTGACAAATGTGCCAAGATCATTCAAACAGGAAAGAACAGTGATTTTAACAATGGTCCTGGGAAAACTGGTATATAAAAGCAAAAGAAGGATGTTGAGCTCTTACTTAAAGACATATACAAAAACTATTACAAAATGGATCAAAGTTCTAAAAGGAAGATATAAACTTAAAAAAAAATTTTAGAATTAAACATATGACAAAAGTTTTATGACATTGGATTTGATAGTAACTTCTTGGATATCACACCAAAGGCATATCCAACAAAATAAAAACATAGATAAATTGAGCAATATGAAAATGTCAACAAGTGCAATGTCGACAGTGCAAAAAGGCAAACCATAGAATGAAGGAAAATATTAGTAAAACAAATGTCTGATAGAGATTAAAATGTAACACTCATAGAGAATTCCTAAAACTCAACCATAGAAAAACAAACAATATAAGTCAAATCTAGGCAAAAGAGTCCAATAAACATTGCTCCAAAGAAGGTTTACAAAAGATCAACATGCTCATGCAAAATGCTCAACATCACAATCTTCAGGAAAGTGCAAATCAAAACTACAATGAAATATCATGTCGTATCCATTAAAATGGCTACTAGGAAAAGAACAATAAATATTGATGATAAGGTGGAGAAACTGGAACCCTTATGCACAGTGGGTGGGACTGTCAAATGGTACAGACTCTTTGTGTAGAACAGTATGGTGGCTCCTCAAAAATTAAAATAGAATTACCATATAATCAAGCAACTCTCCTACAGAGTACATACATACTCAATGGAGTTTGGAGGTCCCAGTTTCCTGAACCTACTTGTCCTGGTTCCATTACTCTGCAGAACCAGAACTTTCAACCAGGGCACACAGACCAATTGAAAGCAAAAATGTGTAGAAACTGAAAATAAAACTAGAGCAGGGCTGGGGGCGGTGGAGCTGAGAAAAGGAAGGAGGGAGGGGGTGGGGGGCAAGGGGTAGTTCACCTTTTGGGGGCAGGACACAATTATAACACAATTTTGTTATATCTAACAAAAGCAATCAATGTAAACTGATTCTGTGAATCCCCAACAATAAAAAAATAAATAAATAAAAGTAAAATAAAATTAAAAGAAAGCAAACCAAGGATCTGGAAGAAAAAGCAAAAAACTGGGGCAGTGCCTGTGGCTCATTGACTAGGGCACTGGCCCCATATACCAAAGGTGGCGGGTTCAAACTCGGCCTTGCCGAACTGCAGAAAAACAGAAAAATAGCTGGGTGTTGTGGTGGGCACCTGTGGTCCCAACTACTTGGGAGGCTGAGGCAAGAGAATTGCCTAAGCCCAGGAGTTAGAGGTTGATGTGAGCTGTGTGATGCCACGGCAGCACTCTACCAAGGGCGATAAAGTGAGACTCTGTCTCTACAAAAAACAAACAAACAAACAAAAAATGGTAGTGCAGGCAGTGTGAATTGAAAGCAAAAGTAATTTTACACAGGTTTTGGTATAACAAAGGGATTTAAAAAAAAAAACAATGTAAAAGCTTAGAGCACTTCCAAAGAGAGCTGGAAATGGGTCCCAGTCAGGCAGGGTTGAGGAGAGGGATGGAATTGCAAAAGCACTGTAAAGGTAAATATCCTCTTTCTCTCCTTTTCTTTTGAAATTGTTTTTAACTCTTTCCTTGGCCTCTCTCTGGCCTCTATTATCCCAGGCTGCACCTTTTATTGCTGCCTCTCTAGCCCTTTGCAGTGCTAATCAGTGGGCAGAGGGATAAGTGACAAGTTGAAGGCAAATCCCAACTAAAACTTTCACTCAGTGCTAACCACATGTTGCCTAGAGCCAAAAGATCAGTTCCCTTTCCTTTTCATACCCAGTATCATTTGGTTGGAAAACACTGATGAATGTATCC
>CAUYRH010079560.1:0-14877 GCA_963574655.1 Perodicticus potto
CTGGGCTCAAGCGAGTCTCTTGCCTCCGCCTCCCAAGTAGCTGGGACTACAGGCGCCCGCCACAACGCCTGGCTATTTTTTGGTTGCAGCCGTCATTGTTGTTTGGCGGGCCCGGGCTGGATTCGAACCTGCCAGCTCAGGTGTACGTGGCTGGCGCCTTAGCCCGTTTAGCCACAGGCGCCGAGCCACAATCTGAAATATTTTCATCGAACTGTTTAACATAGCCTTCATGGCATTTTCTTGGTCACTATATGTAGACATTGGTATTCTGCATTTAATAAGTTTCACCTGTACCCTTCTAAGATGCACCATAGGTATGATGAAAATTTTTTATATGTATATTTCAGTATTTAGAGTCATCATTTTTGTTAAAGTTCTAAGCCTTTTTATAAATTATAAGTTGATATATATAGAATATGATTTTTGTATTTGGGAAAAATTATGAATGCATGGTTGGAATACTAAGGAATAAATGACTTTTAATATTTTTTAATACAGTATTTAGTTTCAGATACAGTTCTAAAGGAACGCCTGGATCCAGAAACACTGGAATCATTAGGGCTTATCAAACAATCACAGCAATTCAATCAAAAGTCAGTTAAAATCAAGACAAAACTCTTGTAAGTACACTCATCTTATGTTACAGATCAAGTAGTTGAGTATGGTTTTTAGTTGTTATTTTTGAGTACTAGCAATTTTTAAAGGCAGTTTGAAGATTTTTTGTATGGTTAATGTGTCTTATGTTTTTCTTGGTTTTCTAAAAGTAGCCTAAGATTGAGTTACCAGTGAGTTTTACTGGGGTAAAACCAAGGTTAATTTTGTCCATATTTGAAGTTAAAATAATATTTAACACTTTTATTATTAGCAATAAAATAATCTGACTATAGCTATACTTAGAGTGTATTCTTACTTAGTGATGAAAATCGTGGTATTTTATTGTTCCTTGATATTATTAACAATATCCTTTTCTTGTGTTACTGGTTTTCCCTATGTAATTAACATTAGGGTTCATATATGAACCACTATTATTTTCTACTCTAAAAGATACACAAAGAGGTAAACTTTCAACAACTATTCTTATGATTATTGTAAGTTAGAGATCAGAAAATTCAATGAGATGAATACAGTACTTTGTGAAAGATTAGTTGAAATTAATTTTATCTCCTTAATGATATTTATCTGATTTCAGTTATAAGCAGCAAAAATTCAATTTGTTAAGAGAAGAAAATGAAGGCTATGCCAAGCTGATTGCTGAATTGGGTCAAGATTTATCTGGCAATATCACTAGTGATTTAATCTTAGAAAATATCAAATCTTTAATAGGTAAGATATGTCTATATGCTATCTATTATTAAGATAATTTTTTTTAACTGTTAGAAAATATCCATAAAGACAAAATGAGTGTGTTCCATATAATTTTTTTCAGTTAAGGAATGAGAGAAGTTACTAGTTTGTACCTTTAATATTTTATTAGTAATTCTAGAATTTAACATATTTATGAGAAATCTTTTTGTTATTGTTTCCCCCCCCTTTTTATTATTAAATTATAGCTGTGTACATTAGTGCAATCAAGGGGTATGATGTGCTGGTTTCATATGCAATCTGAAATATTTTCATCAAACTGTTTAACATAGTCTTTATTTTTATTTTTTTGTTACTGTTACTTGTGTGCTTATATTAGGTCTTCCTCTCTCTAGTATTTCTATAATTTTTAAGTGTTTAGTTTTTTTTTTTTTTTTAGTTACCCAAGTAGGAGAGGAATCCTGCCTTTCTTTTTTTTTTTTTTTGGTAGAGACAGAGTCTCACTTCGTTGCCCTTGGTAGAGTGCCGTGGTGTCACACAGCTCACAGCAACCTCCAACTCCTGGGCTTAGGCAGTTGTCTTGCCCAGCCTCCCAAGGAGCTGGGACTACAGGCGCCCACCACAATGCCCGGCTATTTTTTTGTTGCAGTTTACCCGCCACCCTCGGTATATGGGGCTGGTGCCCTACCCACTGAATCACAGGCACTTAAGTGTTTAATTTTAAGTGTGTTTTAATTATTTTATTGAAGGAAGAAAAGCAAATATGAAAACTTTATTACAGTAAGCTTTCAGTGAACTTTTGAAACCTCTAGATGTATAATTGTTTTAAACTTGATTTTAAAATACTTTACAAGGGTCTTTGGTACACATTTTATCTTTGCAATAGTCTCTTAAAGTAAATGCAGCAGATGATGCAGCAGTGTTACAGATAAGGAAACTGTTATTCTCACTACCTTTCAAATAGAATTTCTGTAGCATTATTTTTTTTCTTTTCATTTGCATTGAGTATTTACAAGAAGTAGTTGACTTCTTTAGAAAGGAAGAATATGTGCTAGAAAAATAGGGTAATCCTGATTTTCCAAGAGTAGAAAAAATTTTTGCCGTTATTTGTTGGGTGTTATACTATTTTAGGAAGATTTTGCAACACTTAGGTGTCTCAAGTTTTGAGATATGCTAGAGAAGTTGTATTTCCTGCCTCACTACTTATATCTTAGGGGGTGCTTATCCTCACTTTCTCTGTCTGGTTTTGGAGTTTATATATGACCGAGAGAGAGAGGAGGTATCCCAATCCTTATCCTCCTCCTCTAATAATTTGTGTAGGAATTCAAATAGAACTGTATTTGTTACATTCATCCTTGTTCTCACCAAGAAGCAAAGTAACTTTTAAATTTACCTTTTTCTTTGAAGTTAGTTTAGTTCTGGTGGCTGTTCTATTTTCTTTGCTACTTTTTCCTGTTGTAAATTTAACATGAAACCAGTGGTGGCCCCCTAGGCCTGTGGGACTCTTGCTTACCTGTGTGGCAGTAACCCATTTAAAAAAAAAAAAAGCCTCCTTTAGGGGTTCCTTTTTCTTCTTTCCAGGGTAGGCTCTACATTTTTCCTGAAGTGTTTTTTGATCTAGCTTGAGAAGCTTGTCAGTACTGCTTTTGTTACAGGTTTTTTTCTTGTATCCTGTCATGTACTTACTTAAGATAATATTCTGCACATAAAATTTCTGTGCTGTTCTGTGCTGTGTAAGCTCCTCAATCGTTTTTTTCCTCTTTATTTCTTTTTTGTTGACATTTCTGTTTCTTCAATTTTTTTGTCCTTGTGAGTTTATTCTTTTTTATTCCTTTTTATTTTGGGAACATTTCAAAGAAGGATTTTCTTGTAGGTATGCTTTTATCTAGCTGGAAAATGTATACTACTTTTCTTGAACTTTGCTCTCATAGAGAACAGGTTATATTACTGTTTCTGAAGAACAGTCTGACAGTCAGAGCTGCAAGCTCATGACACATGGATATTCATTCCGTAAGTATAAGCAATTTGATTTCTTGGGCTAAACCTCTATTTTAAGCCATTAAACATACAATAAAGGCACACTAGGCGAGAAGCACTCAATTGCCACCTTGTCAATGAAGCCTTCCTTGGCCACCTCTGTTAATACTCCCTATCGTTCCCTGATTATTTTTCTTTTTAGCACGTATCACCATATAACATGCTATGTACTCCCTCCCCCATGTATGCTCCATAAGGATAGTGGTTTGTTTTTGTCTGTTTTATTTAGTACTTTATCCTCAATGCCTGGTATGTCAGTGCTAAATAAATATGGGGTTAAAAATGAATGACTTTGTCCCCCTTTCGTGTATAGTTTACAGTGATTCTTAGCTTCTTTTCCCTGACATGGGAATTTTAGAAAGTTTATCTCCCTGGCTCAGTGTTTGATTCTCTCTGGCTAGAATATTTCCCCCCACCCCCATTGTCGTAGAAGGGAACATTTCATTGTTGTGAAAATTGAGGTTAAGACTTAAATTCTAATGAGTATTCCTTTAACATTAGCACTTATTGGATTCCCTCTTATTATAAACTCTGTCTAGCCTTGTCTCATCTGACCAGAACAGCTCCCTGAGACAACATCCTGTTTTTTGTGACCTCTTTGGATGAGTTTCTTTGTGTTTATTCCCGTTGTTTTCTGTTTAGGGATAATCTAGACAGGTGATACCTCATATAAAACTATCTTAGGCCTGATCTCCTCCTCTAACCACCATCAGAAACTGATAATCTAGTTTGGGAGGTATGTGTTTTAGGTGTACTTAGGTTCATGGTACTTGGACTAATCAGGATAAATCTTTTATCTTTTAGCTAAAAGACAGTTATTTGCTTCCTAATTGATTCTGGCACATCAAAATGTTTATATCCTGCTAGATAGTCTGGGGCTATTTATTACATAAGCAAGCAAGGAAGCAGAACTATTATGAATCTGTATGGTGGTTGTGTTCTCGACTCTGACACTAAATTTGAACTACTTATTAAATAGGAATTAATAGTGATTAGTAAACTCTTGAACTGCCAAGTGATAGACTCCATAAAAGTGGTCCTTGCTTTAAGATGGTGAAAAGTTATCTTTTAGAATTTAGAGGAAAGGATACCAGAGGTGGATTCCCTTGACTGCTGAACTAAACTATTAGCATTCCATGCTTCTGGATGTCCTTTGAAAAAATCAAAACATCATAGAGTATACCTTAAATACGTATTTAATAAAAAAAAAAAAAAAGATTACTAGGTGTTTTTTTCCTTTCTACTAGATCAGTGGTCAGCACAAATTTTTTTTGTAAGGTGACATAGTAAATATTTTTTGACTTTATGGGCCATATGATTTCTGTTGCAGTTACTCAACTTTGATATTGTAGTGTGAAAACAGCCATAGATAGTATATAAATAAATGTGTGACTGTGTTCTAGTGAAACTTTATTTACAAAAATAGCTCAGTGAATTTAACCCACAGGTCTTATTTTGGTGATCCTTGCTCTAAATCAAAGTTTCTGGTAAAAAAACTACTCATGGAACCTAGATTACTAGAACTTGGTTTTAAAGAATGAAAATGGTTCTTCTTGGTTTTGAGTTTTCATGGTCCAGAATCTTTGTGGCTTAGGCTCTAACTTCCTTCTCTTTCAGAATCAGAGCTCTTTTCATCAAACCGCCTCTTTCATTTGTTGTCTGGTGTCCAAAGTTATACATTTGGCTAGGGGAAGGGAAGAATGAGAGTGTTTGCTCCTTTAATCTCACAAGTCATCTTGGTTGCTTGTCAAGTGACCAGAGATACAAATAAGACAAAATCCTAAGCCAGTTTTTATTTTTGGACAGATAATAGGAAATTTAACCCCTTTAGCTATAATATTTTAAGTGTATTTAGTGTTTTGTCTCTGGATCAATCTAAATATAACGTCCATTTGGTTTAGATGCATCTCATCATTGCGTCAGCTTTCTTCTATCTTGTTGAAAGGGAAGCCAGTTGACAGCCTCTTCTACCTAAATTTGCTGTATCAAAGTTATTTGACTATACAATAGAAGTTTTTCCCTCTGCTTTGAAAAAGAAGACAGCAGTTTGTGTTCTCAAGCATTTTTTTTTTCCTAATCATACTTTTGTTAGGTGCATTTTCCTGCATCTTGGCTCATTAATTCTTGCCTAGAAATGGTTTTTTATACAAATTGTAATGTCCAGGCTGGAGTGCAGTGGCGCTATCATAGCTCACTGTAACCTTGAATTCCTGGGCTCAAGTGATCCTCCCACCATAGCCTCCCAAGTAGTTAGGATCACAATGTGCTAATTTTTAAATTTTTTTATAGAGACAGGGTCTCATTGTATTTCCCAGGCTGGTCTCGAACTTCTGGGCGCAAGACTTCCTCCTGCCTCAGCATTCCAAAGTGCTGGGATTATAGGTGTGAGCTACCATGCCTGGCTTGCAAATAGAATTTCTTAGAGATAGTCTAGGGCAGTGGTTCTCAACCTTCTTAATGCTGTGATGTATTTTCATGGTTAGAAAGGGGTCGTGACCCACAGGTTGAGAACCGCTGGTGTGGAATATTTTTTTCTTAGTCTGTTTCAAAGGGATTTCTTCTAGATGCCAGATCATTTTATTTTGTTAACTAATTTTTGTCTCCTAAGACCTATTTTGTCAGGAACATGGATGATTGAGGCTATAATTTTGTTTTCTTGTCTGAAATTTATAGGCAGGATATCTGTGCCAGTCATGTTTACAGTATTAATTTAGTCTTTTTTTTTTTTTTTTTTTTTGAGACAGAGCCTCAAGCTATTGCCCTGGGTAGAGTGCTGTGGCATCACAGCTCACGGCAACCTCCAACTCCTGGGCTCAAACAATTCTCCGGCCTCTGCCTCCCAAGTAGCTGGGACTACAGGTGCCCAACACAACGCCCGGCTGTCTTTTTTTTTTTTTGGTTGTAGCCATCGTGGTGTTTGGCGGGCCCGGGCTGGATTTGAATCCGCCAGCTCAGGTGTATGTGGCTGGCGCCTTAGCCGCTTGAGCCACAGGCACCGAGCCTTAATTTGGTCTTTTATTTGCCTGATAAAAAAAATCTCAATTTGACCTTATTTCTACAGTAGCCCATGTCAGTTTAATCTTTTTTTTTTTTTTTTTTTGCAGTTTTTGGCCAGGGCTGGATTTGAACCTGCCACCTCCGGTATATGGGGCTGGCGCCCTACTCCATGGAGCCACAGGCACCACCTTTTTTTTTTTTTTTTGGCTTCTAATTGCAATCACTTTAATATATTGGCTGTCTTGTCCATCTTTGGGGAAAATCCCGTTGCTTGTTAGTATATTTCTTCAAAGATGTACATTCAAAAGATGAACTTTCCTCAAAGGTAGGGGAATCATTTCATTAACCTCAGTATCATAAGCACCTGACACACAGTGAGTGGTTATTTAATGTTTACTTAAGTGGAGGAATGAATCTGTGGCCATTATAGAGCTGTAATTTCTTTATTTTTCCACTCATTCCCTTCTAGTATGGTTTCTTTCTTTTTTTTTTTTTTTTTGAGACACAGCCTCAAGCTGTCACCCTGGATAGAGTGCCGTTGCATCACAGCTCACAGCAACCTCCAATTCCTGGGCTCAAGTGAGGCTCCTGCCTCTGCCTCCCAAGTAGCTGGGACTACAGGTGCCCGCCACAACGCCCAGCCATTTTTTGGTTGCAGCCGTCATTGTTGTTTGGTGGGCTGGGCTGGATTTACCTGCCAGCTCAGGTGTACATGGCTGGCGCCTTAGTCCGTTGAGCCACAGGCGCCAAGCCTTCTAGTATGGTTTTTATTTGTTTCTCAAAAGGCATTTTTTTTGTGTGTGTTTGTTCCTTAATGTAGCTGGTAGTAGAGGTAGGGAGCTAGGCTTGTGATCTGACTCAAGATCACATGACTGTCAATGCTTGGGCTGGACAAAAACCTTTCTAAGATGCTTGAATACAAGAGTACTTATGTTCTATCATAGCTGCCATGAGGAAACTCTTGGACATGCAAACTTACTGATCATTACTAGAGTCTCACTATATATGAAATAGCTTAACTGCTACTTAAAACTCTAAGGTTTTAATACTTTTCTAAACCTTCATTTTAGTCACCTTTTCCATCATATGGATGGAATTGATGGGACTAACTTATAGGAAACTCATAGGTCACTTTTTTTTGTGAAAGATGCAAAAGTTGGTATCTTTTATAAATAAATGTGCGTGCCTCAGATTAATGCCTTAAATTGCACACAGAAAGAAATGGATAGTTGGCAGTACAGATCACTGATAAAATAGAAGCAATGGAGTAATACTGTTATATCAAACATAATGTCAGTGGTTCATATTTCACCATGTTGAAAATGTAAGCTCCAAAGCAATAAGAATGAAACACTTAAAAGATTTCCATGTAATGTGTTGCTGTTCTAGTCCTTACAGAAAGCCCCTGGGTTATGAACAAGATAGGTTCTGTAGGTTTGTTTTTAAGTTGAATTTGTATGTAATTTGGAATAGGTACATTTGTCTATTAGCTGTAATAGCTTTTGTTTGTCAGTGTGAGGTGTCAGTCAGATGCTTGTAACTCAGGGACTTAGTGTAATAGCCCTTGTTTGTAAGTGCAGTTGTATATAAGTTGGATGTTTGTAACTGAGGGACTGCTTGTATTTACAAATTTTGTGTAAGCCAGCAGTTGTTCAAAATTTATAATTTTTCAAAATTATATTCAGTGTCTTCTTTGTTCTATAGGATAGACATTTTTTCTTTTTTTTTAGAGACAGAATCTCACTTTATGACACTCGGTTGAGTGCAGTGGTATCACATAGCTCACAGCAACCTCCAATTCCTGGGCTTAGGCGATTCTCTTGCCTCAGCTTCTCAAGTAGCTGGGATTACAGGCGCCCACCACAACGCCCGGCTATTTTTTGGTTGCAGCCGTCATTGTTGTTTGGCGGGCCCGGGCTGGATTCGAGTCCGCCAGCTCAGGTGTATGTGGCTGGCACCTTAGCCCGTTGAGCCACAGGCGCTGAGCCAAGACCCTGATTCTTAAAAAAACGAAAAAAGGAAATTCTCGTAACTTAAATTTGTATGTGATGTGACTGCACTATAATATAATCATGGTAACAATTGAAGCTGAATTAATACGGCATTAATAATATATTGAGTAGGTTGGTCAGTAGTAATATTTATTAAATCCATGTCCACAAACCCTTTTTAGTTCTCCCTAGGAGAGAGATAAGTAGCCAGGATAAGTAGCCATGAACATCTATTCAGTGCTTCTTTCTTTTTTTCTGTTCTACTTAGGCTGTTCGTTTTCTTCCTTCTCTCTTTGCTTGTGTCATCTCTGTTTCTTTGTTATGTCCCCGACTTTCTTAATATTCTTTGATCTCTTGGGATCAGTAGTGTATCATTTTTCTCTTTAGGATGCTGCTGAAAACATAAATATGAATCAGTGGTATAATTGTATTTTGTAGCTTTGTTGTATATGTAAACTAAAAATTGATTCTGAAAATGGCAGTCTACTTTCATGAACATGCATTTTTAACCATTTATCAATATTCCAGATACTTCTGCCTGAAACATTTAAAGAAACCTCTTTAGTTGCCTAACTTGTAAAACGCATTGTTTGATTTTTGTATTATGCTGATAGTGTTGGTCTCTTGCACTAGTCTGAGTAATTAAGAACTAATGACACAGTGTGGTATAGAACAGCATTTGCTTGACTAGTGTCTCAGGTTCTGGATTCCAGCCCCAGGTCTGTCATTAACCCACTCTGTATGATCCTAGGCAAAAATCACATTTTCATCTACAAAATATGTAGAGTGAACTTTGTGATCTTGAAAGTTACAAAGATTTCCTTCAGGAGAAGGGGAAGCAAACTTGTTAAAGAAGTTGTTTTTAAAAACATTTTTATCTTGATATATAAGTTAACTCTGAAAATTAATGGCTTTACTAGAAATGATGTATAATCACTTTTGAATTTGTGTGTGTCTCATCTGTTGCAGGATGCTTTAATCTGGATCCTAATAGAGTTTTGGATGTCATTTTAGAAGTGTTTGAATGCAGGCCAGAACACGATGACTTCTTTATATCTTTATTAGAAGCTTATATGAGTATGTGTGAACCGCAAACACTGTGTCATATTCTTGGGTTCAAATTCAAGTTTTACCAGGTAAAAAAAAATGTGTATATGTGCATATATAGAGATTAATTTGTTAATTTTGTATGTATAATTTCATTTGAGTTTTATTTATAAATGATTGGTTTTAGTTCCAACATTCTAGCAGCAGAAGAGATGGATGAATGGATAGTCAGTGGTGCAATGTCATATATACAATTAGTAGCTAGAGGAAAGCATAATTAATTTTTGCCTTGGGAGAGATAGAGTCAGGGAAAACTTTGTTTCTTGAAAAGTTAGTAGGAATTTGTTAACATTTTCTATGTGTGAGTAACAAACAGTATGAGAGTGAAGATGTGGCAGTGTGAACCTACATAAGAGATTCAAGAAATGGTCCATACTCTGATGTGGCTGGATTGTAAAATGAGAAAAGGGGCATGAAATAAAGTTGGAAAAGTAACCATACTTTAGATTGTCAACAGCCTTCAATACAGTGTTAAAGAGTTAGAATTTTACTGGAAATTTTTATGGATATGAATATATACTTGAGGTATAACTTTTATTATTATTTATTTAAACCACTATAATAGCCACCAAGCTAATCTATGCCTCTGATTATTTCTCTATCACTTAATCTTTCATATTATTACTGGTGTTGATTTCTAGAAGAGAAAGGCACTGAGGCACTTCACTGCTCAAAACCCTTAGCTTATAGGATGAAATTCAAACTTCTAAATGTTGCAGAAAAAGCTCTTCACAATTTGGTACTGTTCTTTCTTTCCAGCCTTATCTGCAGTCATTTTCCACTTAAATCTATAATAATAATTTTGGTCATATCAAATGAATAGTCATTTCTCAGACGTGGGTATAGACATTGCTACGAGCCTTTGTTCATGTAGTTCCTTATATCTAAAAAGCTCTTCTTACCCAGCCCTCTCCCTTTTCTTCTCTTTATCTTATGAACTACTATTTATTCTTTAAGATCAAATGTTACTTGCTCTGTAAAGTCTTTACTGACCTTTTACCTATGCAAAATTAGTCCCTTCTTGATCTTTATTCTCCAAGAATTTGTCACATGCTTCTAACACTCAGTAAGTTTTGTTAGAATAAACAATGTCTCCTTTGCCAGATTGTGAACCATATAGGGCAGGTTCTGTGTTTTACAAATTTCTGTGGATTAGTTTACTGCTTGGCCTATAGTAAATGCTCACTAATTGTAAATCAGTGATCTGTGTTGTAGGAGCATAAATTATCTTGATATCATGGAGGATTTTAATAGTATAATATGCTCTCCATTGTCCTTTTGGTATAGCCTTCCTAATTTATCTACTTGCCTGGGATAATCAGTTACAAAAGACTCATTCATTGAGTGTTTATGATCTGATTTGCTTTGCTAGGCACTGAATTTATTCTGGTGAAAAGGAGTGTCTATTCCTGTACCCTTTGGGCTTGAATTTAGGATAAGAAGATTCCTTTCAGAATTCTCAAATGATATGCCACTTACTACTTCTGCTTGTCTTTTCTTTTTTTGTTTTTTTTGAGACAGAGTCTCACTGTGTTGCCCTCAGTAGAGTGCTATGGCGTCATAGCTCACAGCAACCTCAAATTCTTGGGCTTAAGCGATTCTCTTGCCTCAGCCTCCCTAGTAGCTTAGATGACAGGTAACCGACACAACACCTGGCTATTTTTTGTTTTTGTTGCAGTTGTCATTGTTGTTTAGCTGGCCCAGGCCGGGTTCCAATCCGCCAGCCTTGGTGCATGTGGCCGGTGCCATAACCACTGTGCTATGGGCTCCGAGCCTATCTTTTATTTTCTATAATCTGGATGCTCCAGAAGACAGAAGAGAAGGCAGATTAGAGTTTAAAAGCATATAGCTTTTCCAGATCAAACAAGACACAAGGTAGAATTTTTGGACAAGAATACTTTTGTTCAAAAATTAGCAATGGCAGCTTCCTCACCACCCCCCAAACAGTTAGAGAATCCACTCTAGTATAGGGAAAGAGAGGTTCAACTATTCCATCAGATTTTAAGAGGCACCATACTTCCTTCGGGTTTGAGAACATAAAGCCAACTGCTGAAGTGATAGGGTAGCAAAATTTAACGTGGGCATAATTAAGAGATTAGGGGCTGTGTGGTGGCTCATGCCTATAATCCCAACACTTTGGGAGGCCAAGGCAAGAGGAGACCTTGAGCCTAGGACAGTGGTTCTCAACCTTCCTAATGCCGTGGCCCTTTAATACAGTTCCTGTGGGTTGTAACCCACAGATTGAGAACCGCTGTACTAGGAGTCAAAGCCTGGTCTTGGTATCATAGTGAGACTCTGGTGTCTTAAAGAGAAAAGAAAAAAAAATCAGCTGGGCATAGTGTTATGTGCTTATAATTTTAGCTACTGGAGAGGCTGACACAGGAGGATCAATTGAGCCTTGGGAGTTAAGAGTTTACAGTGAGCTGTGATTGCACTACTGAACTTTAGGTGACTGAGCAAGACTGTCTCCAAAATAAACAAACCAAAAAACCCAAGCTTAGGACTCGGGATGCTGTAGGTTTCAGAGCATATGACAGTTAATAAATGATGATCTATATCGCATAACATCAAGTTTTACACTTGAATGTGAGTTTTAGAATTAGAAATCTTTTTATATGAAAACATTCCTCATAATGTAACATTTTTAGTTTAATTAAAATATACCTGGGGAAGTGAAAATATGTGAATAGTCCTTCTTTTGTAGATAATTAAGGCATTTTTTTCACAAGAATCATTCCCAGCTAAGAAATACTTGATTTCAAACTAACCCCTTCTTGGAAGGAGTAAACCTCATATTGGTCTGTGTAATATCATTCCCTTGTTTTTATTGCCTGAAGTATCTTGTAATTGTGAGACTCCACAGTCTTAAGGAGCATTGGGGGAAGGGGAGGAAGAGTCAGAGATTCTTGATAATTTGTGGTCTAGGAGGGAAATTAAGGAAAGCTGTGAAAATAACTGCTTGGAGGGTGTGTGTGACTTTGAGAGTTGGCTCCAGGGCATGTATGGTCAACCAGTATATTGGTCCCTTGCCTAACACCACCAACACCTTTTCCCGTCACTACCTGTTCTTACTTTATCCCCTAACCCATATTTTGAGTAATTGGGAATTATTTGAATGAACAGGCTTCTTCCCCCACCCCCTTACTACTTGCTGGTACTAAGCAGAGCTAATTATTTTTACTATAATGTCAGAGTGATTTTAATCTAGTATCAACCTGTGATCACCTGGATGTTTTGACTTGGAAGAGTAGTAGAGGATATAAGCAATTATAGAGCACATGACCATTTTCAAGAGTTGGCAAGTACATTTCTTTTATTCCCCAACAGAGATTGCTATGGTGTAAATAGATCTGAAAAGCTCTAGAGTCCAAAACTTTTTGAGCACTGATATGATTACGAAAGGAAATGCTCATTTCAGAGTTTGGATTTTTGGATTTAGAATGCGTAACCAATATGTTAACATTCCAAACTCCTAAATCTGAGCCACTTTTGGTCCAAAGCATTTTGGATAAAGGATACTCAATTTGTCCAATAGAGATTTAGGGGCATTGTGAGGAATAGCACAAAGGATAGGAAGAAACAAGTACTAGAAAGTGTGAAAGTACTAGAAGACAGACTTGGGTGGAATTACTTTGCTACAAGAAAGGAGGAGGATATGATGGCTCCCGCCCATATTATAGCCTCCTGATTTCTGGATTCAGAATACAATAATAATAGCAATTGTGGTATCGTGTATAAGTTCTTTATATACTTCTAGTTCATTTATTTAAGAAATATTGATTGAGGCCGGGCACAGTGGCTCATGCCTGTAATCCTAGCACTTTGGGAGGCCGAGACAAGTTTGGATTGCTTGAGGTCAGGAGTTTGGGACCAGCCTGAGCAAAAGCGAGGCCTATCTCTGTAAACTAGCCTGGTGTTGTGGCAGGTGTCTGTAGTCCCACCTGCTCGGGAGGCTGAGATAAGATCACTTGAGCCCAGGAGTTGGAGGTTGCCGTAAGCTGTGACGCCATAGAACTCTACCGAGGTCAACAAAATAAGACTCTGCCTCCCCCAAAATAAAAAAGGAGAAAAGGAATATTGATTGAGCACCCCTTATGTGCAAGATACTGTTGCAGGTGCTGAGGCTATACTTTATGAACAAGCTGATATATTTGCCATTGTGATGCTTTCGTTCTTAGTAAATTATATGTTAGAAAGTGATCCATGAGATGGGGAAAAATACAGAGTGAGATATCGAACATCAGGGGTGGTAGCTTGCAATTTTAAATAAAATAGTATACCTCATTGAAAGGTGAGATTTAAGCTAAGATATGAAGGATGTGAGTATGAAAGCTGTAGATATCTGGGGAAGAGCCTTCCGGGCAAAGGGAACAACAGCCAATGCCATGGTAAGGCCTAAACATGCCTGACGTGTTGAAGAATAATGAGGTAGCCAGTGTGGATGGATCAGAGTGATGGAATAGAACAAGAGGACATAAAGCAGTGTTTTTCAATCTTTTCTATCTCACACTTGAACCTTTAGTTAAACTTACGAGGCACACTTAAATTATGGTGATCAAAAAGAAGAGTAACAAGAAGAATATATTTATTGTGCTTTGAATTGCTTTAAAAAATAATTCAATTGATCTTTAAAAATTTTCAAGGCACACTGTTTGAAAATCACTGAGATAAGGTCAGCGATAAGGAATTTGAGATTGAATAGAGCCAGTGCAAGGTCTTTGATTTTGATACTGTGAAGCCAGTGGAGGATTTTGAGTAGGATTATGGTGTGACTAAATTGTCTTTTTATATTTCATTTTATGATGAACATTTTCAAACATAGAAAAGAATGAATAGTATAATGAATACTCATAACCCCATCACTCAGAATTAAGTATATTAACATTTTGCCATATTTTAAAAATGTTAACTTACACTATAGGCACATGTATCATGAAAATTTCATCCTAAATACTGTAGTTTTGCACTTTTTAAAAGTAAGGAGTTTTTTTTTTTTTTTTTTTTTTGGTAATGACAGAGTCTCACTTTATCGCCCTCGGTAGAGTGCCGTGGCATCACACAGCTCACAGCAACCTCCAACTCCTGGGCTTAGGTGATTCTCTTGCCTCAGCCTCCGGAGTAGCTGGAACTACAGCGCCTGCCACAACGCCCGGCTATTTTATTGTTGCAGTTTGGCTTGGGGCCAGGTTTGAATTCTGCAGCCACATGCTGATTTTATGAAGCCTTTTTTTTTTTATTGCTTGTCTGTGGTGTCAGGTATCTTAAAAGGTATACACAGACCTTTTCTTAATCAGCTTTCATTAGTGTTTGTGTATTTATTGTGTGGCCCAAGACAACTCTTCCCTCTTCCAATGTGCAGCATTGCTTGGAGCTTAAGAGTTGTCTTGGCTCGGCGCCTGTGGCTCAGCGGGCTAAGGCGCCAGCCATGTACACCTGAGCTGGC